>JBBPBX010006334.1:36807-52629 GCA_038048925.1 Garcialebias charrua
TTTTTTTTTATTTTCTGGAGGAATGACCTCATTCTGGTTTCTTCTCATTTTGCAGTATTAAAAATATTTAGTTATTTGCTGTAACCTTTGGGCAGTCAGCGTGTTGTCATCAGCCAATAAACATGTAGGTGTGAAGAGTTTAAACAAGACAATCTAATGAAAAAATAACCAAAATACTCAAACCACTAAAATACAACAAGCTGAACAGTACCCAAATCATACATACATCAATTTTATGTACCCACATTTTCCTTTCTGGGTTGCTGTTGCCTATCTCAAAAAGGTTAAGGAAGAAGTGGAAGAGGCAAGGTACACCCTAGGCAGGTCACAAGTCCATCTCAGGGCCTCATTGAGACAAATGAGACAACCATCCACACTCTCATTCACACCCAGGGACAGTTTAGAATTACCAATTAGCCGAACATGCCGAACCTTGTTTATGGTCTGTCGGAAACCAGCGTAAACCCACTCAAGCCCAAGCAGAGCATGGAAGCTCCACACAGAAAGGCCCCAGAATGAGAGGCCATCATGCGCCTTTCCTGCTGTAAAGGGACGGTGATGACCATTGCTGGCCAGTAACAAAATTAGAAAGTGAAATATTAAAAAAGGTCTAAAAAAGCTATTCAATTGCTATTAAAAAAGGTATTCAGATATTTTTAAACTTTCAGAGAAACTACTAGAAGAAACCGTGTATATGGTACATTCAAGTGTTTCCCTGAGGTCACTTGCCTTGGCAGGACACTCATCTCTTTGGGGATTTTTGTCTACGGGGGTAGGGGGTGCATGACAGAATAGGAGAACTACATTTGTAGGACTGGAAAGCACCGTGCATGGTAGTCTTCCGCCACCGGTTTATGAATGTGTGTAGCATTCAATATATGTGTAGCACTTTGAGATTTTCAGTAATGAAAAGTGCGTTATAAATTGAATTAATTATTATTATTATTATTATCTGTAGCTTTTTAGCTAGCACATCTGTATTGTGCACCCCCTAAAGGTGGGGAGGGGAGTGTAGAGTTGTGGGTGAAGGAAAAATGCAGAGGTTGAATAGGTGTGTATGGAATGGTATAGTAGGGTATGTTTATGTTTATGTTTGTTTATGTTTATTAAATGTTGTCTTTTTTTTAACAAAAGAAACAATACAAGACAATCTCATAAATGATTATGTACAAAATATAAAAAAAGAAAGGTAGCAGAAAGAAGAATAAATCTTATTATATCTGCCCCTTACTTCCAACAATCAGATTAAACAATAATAATCAACCATGTAAACAATAATAATCTTCAACCAACTTTTTCCAACAATCAGATTAAACAACAATAATCAACCATGTAAACAATAATAATCTTCAACCAACTTTTCAACAATCAGATTAAACAATAATAATCTTCAACCAACAGTACAAAATGACTAACTCTTTCTAATTTTCAAATTAATACAATACACAATACAATTAATTAATTAATTAATAATTAATTAATAAAAACTAATTAATACAATAAAATTCTAATTAATACAATACACATTACGCTATTTCATATGTATTTTTAACACATTTGTTTTGATCATTTTCTTAAATGTAAACATTGACTTGGCATTTTTAACTACATTCTCCAAGCCATTCCATAATCTAATTCCCTGGATTGAGGTAGAACGTCCCTTCAAACTGGTTCTGAATTGTGGTTTTACAAACAACTCTGTCCCCTTAAGATTATAACAACTTTGTCTTTTAACAAAGTGCATTTGGATATTTAAAGGTAATGCATTATTTTGAGCTCTATACATAACTGATAAAATATTATAGTCTACCAAATCATGGAACTTCAATAACTTCAGTTGATAAAATAATGTACTTGATGGATGACGGTAATGTTTTCTAGTGATAATTCTTACAGCTCTTTTCTGTAATACAAAAATAGGCTTTGTGATTGTTTTACACGCATTCCCCCAAACATCAATACAATAGATTAAGTGTGGAACAATGATTGTGTTATACAACAAATACAGAGCTTTATCATTCAATAGGTCTCTGACTTTGTACAGTACTGCAATCGATTTAGCTATTTTTATTCTTACAGAATTTATGTGTTGTTTCCATGTCAGTTTGTCATCAATGATAACACCCAAAAACTTCACCTCACTCACTCTACAAATCTCAACATCCTCAATTTTGAGTGGAACATCAACAGTTTTCTTTTTATTACCGAATATCATGTAATTAGTTTTTTCTAGATTTAATGATAATTTATTTATTTTAAACCAAGTTTGTATCTTGACAAATTCTGTCTTTATCAATTCCAACATTTGTTCTATATCTTCACCTAAACAGAAAAAAGTGGTATCATCAGCAAAAAGTACACATTTAAGGAGTCCTGACACATTTACCAAGTCATTCACATATAAAATAAAAAGCTTTGGTCCAAGTACAGAGCCTTGGGGAACTCCACATGTGATATTACAGAGGTCAGATCTTACATCATTTATTTGTACAAATTGTTTCCTATCTTTTAAGTAGCTAGATACCCACTGTAATGCTGGTCCTCTAATGTTCAGTTTTTTCAAGGAGAATGGTGTGATCAATAGCAAAGGTGGGCGGATGAACGCTAGAGAGCGCTAAAGCGCTATTCCGCTTACAGTGGACCTAAACTTTTTGTCAGCGTTTTTGTGAATTGACTAACTTTTATAATTCATAAGCGGATTTGTGCTATTTTTATTTAAAATGCAGTACCGCTAATAACTAATTATCTATCAGTAAAAACCAATAAACTTATTTACAAGCTCTTATGCTGCTTGTTTTTTACCTTTTTCCCCACCGTAAGAGCAGAGAGGAGGAAGGGTTGGAGGGGGGAGGGAGGGTTGGAGGGGGGAGGGGGGCAGAGCTGAGAACAGACTCGGCTCTACCATGTAGGTAAATGCCTGGGGGTCCCATTTCAGCAGTGGCCCCGGCCCCGCCTCGCCCCGTGCAGTCACCTACATCACTAACATTGCTCATGCTTGTTAATGTACATTTAACATAAAAATAATTATAGTTACGATGAAAACGATCATTAAATATACGCAATAAAAAAACGGTCGATTTCTTTATCCCCCTACTAAAAATAATAATAATAATAATAATAATAATGAATTCAATTTATAACGCACTTTTCATTAATGAAAATCTCAAAGTGCTACAAGGTGCAACAGAAATTAAATGTCAATAAAACAAGTAATAAAACAAGTAAAATCAATAACAGTATCAACTAAGATCAAAATGGACTATTCCATCTTCCGGGTCATAGTTGAACTCAGGGGCTAATTCTGTAGCTGGCTGCGCTCGGTGTCTTCATAAATCCTTAAAGAACCCCGCTGTTTCAAGCCAAATTAACGTGGCCGGATGATTTTAAGGTGTGTTTTGTGTCGACCATTCGACGGTGAGTCGTTATTTTTATGTATTTTAGTTACTTTTCATTAAATCTGTTGACTACCTATAGACGCTAACTGTGTCTGCCGGTTGGTTGTGCTGGGTTACTAATGGAAATCCTTAGAGAACCCAGCTGTTTCAAGCCAAATTAACGTGGCCGGAGTATTTTATTGTGCGTTTTGTGTCGACCATTCGACGGCGAGTCGTTAGTTTTATGTATTTGGGTTACTTTCATGTATAAATGCGGTGGCGACACACCCGTGTATTTGAGATTTAAACGTGGTTTTAGGGATTAAAAGATCATTCTATTTTTTGTTAATTTCGTGGCCGAATAGAATATATGTACGTAAAGTATTAAATAAATCCTTTGATTTTTGTAATTTCATCCTTTTAGGATCATTTTTGTTACTTTTCAGTTGGCAGTGTAGTGCAAATATTGATAACGCTGCCGGCTATATATAAATATATATATATATATATATATATAATATATATATATATATATATATATATATATATATATATATATAATATAGAAATATATAAATAGCGGATTAGATTAGCTTCCCCTAATTTTCATAAGACATTTGTGCTTTTGAAATTGTGGACCTAAAAAAATTAATAAGCGTTTTAGAAATTGTGGAACTAATTTTTTAATTAGCGGTGCCCAGCTTTGATCAATAGTATCGAATGCTTTTATTAAATCAACAAAAATAATGATACAATATTGTTTTTGATCGACAGCAGTAGTTATTTGTTCCATTAATTCCATGAGAGCCATTGATGTAGAGTTTTTTGCTCTATACCCATACTGATGTATGATAAGACCACCTGGCTTTATTCAAAGCCACAATGTGACCCATGAAAAACTCTGTGTGCTTGTAATAATGTCTAAGATGTATGTGACATATCTCTATGTCTGTTGACCTTCACTCACTTTTTGGCCTAACACTCTAAACAGCTGTCCAATGACATTATCCCTTCATTTTAGATGTCACCTCTTATCTTTTCTGCTACTTGTTTTAGGTCAGACAGCTTATTGTAAATCAAGTCATTTGTATACCCATCAATAGTCAGAACCAAACAGTTAAAACATGCTCATCCTTCTGGATGCTAAGCTTCTTTTCTCGGTAAGTGTGTACTCTATTATTGCATGCTTATTTTTTGGCACTTTGGTGTGGACTTGTTCCTGTTTAAAGTGCTTTATAAATAAAATGGTATGGTATGTATGGTATGGTATTTGGCTATATATTGCATAAAGTCTTATATTCTTTAAATGGTAAAAACAGAGTTAAAAAGAGTGAAAATGACATGAAACTCGTTTGAAATAAAAATTAAAACAACAACTAGCATTTTGAGAGTGGCACAATCAAAACTAGTAGTTAAATAAATAAATGTTTTTACATGCAATAGTATGTGTATTAAAAAACAAGTTTAGTTTAAAAAATGCATGTGCTTTGAAATTAAAATAAAAGTTTGATGCCTAAAATTACACAGCAGAATTTTTTTGTTTTTTCCTCCACTATTTTTGGAGTGTGGATGTGTCACCTGGTTAAAGTTGTCCAGGGCCTTGTGCAGATTGGCATGCATGCCTGTAGGTGGTTCGTTAGTGATCTTGATGGAGTTTTCCAGAATGCCCTGTGGGATGATGTGGCCCTCGGGGGTGGAAGAGGGTTCTGCACTGACAATCACTTGAAAGTTCTTGTGACTTCCTTCTGAAAACCGCTCAAGAAGTTTTTCAAGGGTGCCAAGCCAACGGGCCACCAGGTGGATGTTCTTACAGAGAAAGAAACAAACAAAAAGATGAGAAACTGTAAAACAAAAACAGCATCGCAAGATGGAGATTTGCTAGTTATTAGGCTGAATTATGATTTGTATGGGACAAAAAAATCAAATCTATTCAGGTATTTATTTGGATAACTGTCAAACTCTGGTCATAAATGAATAACACTTAAGCTTAAAGCCCCACTGACATGATTTTTTAATTTTCATAAAATTGCTCAAAATATATATATTTTAACATTTAAATATGTTCGTTTTTGCAAACAAAATGATAAATCACTTTAATTTTGCTTTAAAAGTGATTTTGAACTTCAAGCCGTGTTTAATCATGGGAAATCCGATTACACGCGAACGCACCATCTGTGACTTAACACCGGGCAGAGCTCTGGGCTTGTCATGGTGCGCAGGTATGAGCAGCTTGACATGAAGGTAAGTCTGATACAGCATCAGACCTAAATTAGATCCTGTTGTTTCTTGTTCCATCACCCAAACTATTTTCTGCTTCCCAAACTGAAGACAAATAGCTCAAATCTTCACATAGATTGATAAATTCGTCGGGTTTTAAATTGTCCGCTATTAAAAAGACCAGAGCCCTCTGCCTCTCACTACGTCACAGATGATGCGTTCGTGTATAATCGGATTTCCCATGATTAAACACGGCTTGAAGTTCAAAATCACTTTTAAAGCAAAATAAAGTGATTTATCATTTTGTTTGCAAAAACGAACATATTTAAATGATAAAATATATATTTTGAGCAATTTTATGAATAGTAAAAAAATCATGTCAGTGGGGCTTTAACTAGAGAAATTGCATTTCCCGCGAAAAAGCAGTGTAAATGCTTATTGCTTAGGAACTCAATGAAATTAGCTAAAAGAACATGCTGAATAGACTATATGCCACGGGGGGTCATGACGTACTTCCGGTAAAATGCAACCCACATCCGCCACTTCCAGTTCCCATCCACTGCCGTTGTTGTTAGCGTTAGCTCCTAGTAGCAAACCATGACAATGACCCAAAACGGGAAGCGGCTGCGCACTACTGGTACTACAAGTAAGTTCCATTGTGTCCGCCCACCGGTGGGTACGGCTGTTCCGAGGGGGGGTTTGGGCAAAAAATTATCGCGGCTATCCGTAGGGGGAACGTCGCTATAATTTTTTATGGATTTATATGTGTATAGAGTTATTATTGGTGTGTATGCAGATGTTTTATTAATTGTATTTAGTCATTTATGTTCGTGTCTTTCCCGCTAACCGGAAGTGCGCCGTCTGGTTAATGACGGCGGAAGTGCTGGAACAAAAGTCCGTGGCATATAGTCTATTGTAGCTTAAATGAAAATACATGCCTAAATGAGCAGAAGAAAGCAGGAAGTACACATTTTTACTGACTTAGGTTTAAATGAGCAGAAATTAGCACAAAACTTGGGAAATTTGCTGAAAAAGCTGAAATTAGTTTTTTTTTAATAGATGAAAATAAGCTTAAACTACCAGAAAGGAAGTGAAAAAAACTGAAATGAGATTTTAACAAAATACAGAATTAGCAGAAAAGTCTAAAATTAGAATTAAAAAAGCAGAAATGAGTGGAAATTATCTGAAAAAACTTAAATCAGCAAAAAACGGTTGAAAAGAAACAAAAAATCAGAAAGATTAAATTACCAGAAGGAAGTGGAGAAAGCACTTTTTTTTGCCAAATTAGACTGAAAAATATGAAATGAGTGCAAAAAGTTTGGAGTTAGTTGAAAAAGGGGAAAAAGCTAAAATTAGCGTAAAACAGCAAAATCACAGCTGAAATAGCAGAAACGTGCAGAAATAAGCAGAAAGGAGCATAACAAGCTGAAATTAGCAAAACAACATTAAAGGAGGCAGAGAACTGTCACAGTTAGCAGAAATAATCTGAAAAGAGCACAAAAAAGCTGCAATTAGCTGAAATTAGCTGATATTTTTTAAATTTGCCCAAGGAAGTTGAAATAAGCTGAACCAGAACAAAATGTGAAAGGAGCAGTAAAAGGTTGTAGACAGATCTATAGATTAGAAAGATGTAAAATGAGCACAATTATTTTTCCATAAGGAAAACAAAAATGTCAGAAAAGGCTAAATATTTCAAAAAGCTATGTCAGAAAAGGCTAAATATTTCAAAAAGCTAAAGTTGCACCAACATCAAAAGTCATAGCAGGATTGTCAGAATCAGAGTTTCTTTATTATCATACGCACTCCATGTGGTACATGTGGTGGAACAAGATTATGAACACGGGTCCCAATTACATCCAACAATAAAATGTAAAAGAAAAACAGTACCGTAATAAGATCTAAGATATGAACTAAGAAAAACATCAACTAAATATACAATTGAATATACAATGCCACTTTTGCCTCTATAACAACATCAACTACTACCTCATACATATACTGTGTACATTAACTCATATGCTGCTTTGCCACTTTGCAAATGTCAATGCTAGAACCTTTAGTTTATTTTATAGTTATACTTTTTATACTTTTTTATACTAGTATGCAAAAACTCAGGACAGTATTATGTTCATTAAATGTTTAGTGTTTTAGTTTTAGAGTTGGTGTAAATTTGTATACTCTTATACCATTATGCAAAAACTCAGGACAGTGTCACAGTTTTACTATTTTATGCTTATGTCTACAGTATTATTATATGTTTCAGTGTTTCAATGTTTAAATAGTTACTGTTGCACCGAGGGACTGAGAGAAACGAAATTTTAATTCTGTGTATGTCCTGTACATATTGCATTTCTGACAATAAAGTTGACTTTGACTTTGACAATGAACACTAATAGCATAAAAAATATACGCCAAGTCCGTGTGAGCAGATGAGCACAACGAACACATTAAATAAATTTGCAGCAACATTATGTGATTTTTTACAGCAATTATTACGGTTAGAGATTCATGAGTCTAACAGCCTCAGGGTAGAAGCTGTTCCTCAGCCTGGTAGTTCTGCACTTGATGATCCTCAACCTTCTGCTTGAGTGGAGCAGGGCAAGAAGTGTGTGTGCTGGGTGAGTGGGGTCCTTCATGATGCAGGTGGCTCTCTTCCTGCATCTGGAGGTGTAAATGTCTGTGATGGTGGGGAGACTGACTCCAACATCTTCTGTGCAGCCTTCACCACTCTCTGCAAAGCTTTTCTTTCTGCAGCTGTGCAGCCTCCATGCCACACGTTGATGCTGGAGCACAGGATGCTCTCCACTGCACACCTGTAGAAGGAGGTGAGGACTGAACTTCCCAGACCAGCTTGTCTCTGATGACCTTTCTTGATCAGGCTGGTGGTGTTGTCCAAGCTGAGGTTATCATTCATGTGCACAGCCAAGTACTTGTAGCTGGAGATCACTTCCACCGCAGATGGGCATCTGATTGTTCAGCTACCCACCGCAGATGGGTAGCTGCACAATCATATGTGAGCAGAGTGAACAGGAGAGGGCTCAGCACACACCCCTGAGGAGAGCCAGTGTTGAGGGTTATGGTGGAGGAGAAGTTGTGGTTGAGAAGTCCTGAAAGAGCTGAACGTTCGAATTGATTATTTGTTGAAATAGCTTGAAAACTGCAGGATGAGAATCGCGCTGAAAAAGTATGGAAGGAAAATGGATCACAATAGTGTGAATGCTTCATAAGCATTCACACAATAAGGAACTTAGTGCAGGAATTGTCAGCATAATTCATTTTTTTTTATTGACACTGTAATGACAACTAGCAAAAAAGAAGCAATTAAATTGTTACACATTTGCTGCTCTTCACTGTGACTTTGATGTGGCACCAAATTAAATGAAACACAAGACTTGAAAGAACCGTTTCCAGGTTGACAACATTAAGTGACCGCTCTCTGGTGTAACTTCAGTCCTACTTTTCTGCACATTCATATTCCAATGATGCGGACAATGCGGCTGACTTATTCTATCACACAGGCATGGAAGAGCTCAATTTTCCATCTCAACTGTCCTGACAGGAACAGGATCTCCTTTGGATGATAAGGAGTCAACCCGTCCCCCCACTTCTCACCATGCAGCACTGCCCGTTCCCTAAATCTAATTACAGCACTAACTGCAGTCATTGATTCATAAGCCGCTTTACTTTCTCATTTCCCTTTGCTCTCAGTATTTAATCTTCGTTCTGATGGCTGAAGAAAGAACTCAGGGAAAAACGGCGTGGAACAATGACGAGTAGAATGACAGTTTGGGGGGGCTACTTTAAAAAAAAGGTGAAGTTCATTAACCGATGGGGAAGTTGAGGATAAACTCGGAGCTGAGCAGGAAAGAAGAGGTGAGTTTTCTACTTGATGCCTAAGAGTAATGAATGGTTTACAAATTAAAAGTCTAAATTCATCAAGGCAGAGCACGAGCCTTCCTCTTGGCATGTAAATAGTTTGGCAATAAAGAGAGACAAGAGAAGTGAGAGACTGCCTGAGAACTTGTCAGCATAATGAAAGCATTCATCGTGTGGCTGCAGGGAGAGACGATGGAGAAGGAATAGGAGAAAGAGGCAAAGCAGCAGGCCAACAAACAAACAAGACAGAGCAGTGGTACTTTTTATGGGTTTTTAATTAACTTTCAGGTGCAACGTGTTTTTTTGTTGTTGTTCCCTGAACGTAATCTTGATGGGGGCCTCCCAGCCTCGGCGATGACTGTGCTGATACTACATCAAAGAGTCCTCTATTTACATATTAATAAAAAAGTTGAATATAAACCCATTAGAATACACCACTGGCAAAGTATTTGATGCATTGCTATCAAACACAACCTGTGGGAAGCTACAATGGCACATTCAACCGCTTGCTGAGCCTTGTTGAAATCCAAACATGAACAGGTGAATTTTAGACATGTAGAAGAACGTTAATCAGTCAGCGATGCTGAGGACAGCTGCACAGCTGGGCTCCAGCTCTGAGGAGGCGGGCCTGCAGCAGTCCGACTCCAGACTGACAGAGAAGCACAGGACCGAGGGACAAACAGCACTGCCGACACCCTGCAGGCAGTAATATCACACCATGGAGCTGAGACCACACACAGAGAACAACATCACAAATGAGGGAGATGCAAATAAAAATGTGGGTTTAAGACTTTCTATGTCCTTTTTTAAGTTTTTCAACTAAATATGCCACTGTAGACTCCATGATAAGGCTATACAGTATAAGAAAAAAGTACATAGTGTTACGAAACCGCTTCTCTCCCCAGCTCGTTCTTGTTCATTTGACTGTTTACTGGAGAGTAGGGCCGCAACTATAAGTGCGTGATGAAAAGAAAAAGAGAAAAAAAGAAACAAAACTGGCACCTGACGGAACACAGTGAGGGGGGGCTTACCTTAAGATGTCCGATCAGAGTCTCTTCATCAGCTGACATCCTTAAAGGGGCAAGCCCACACTTTTCTTCATCCGTCAGACGATCTGTTTAATAGTTGTTGTTTTTGCTTTTCTTTATACTTTTTCTCTTTTCTTAAAAACGCACCACTTGTGTTTTCATCGGTGGTTGATGCTGGAAGGTGTGTGAACGCCCCGGTTCATTACTTAGCGTCCAGCCGGTTCATCCAGGACAAACTTCCTCCAGGCCAAAAACATCAGACGCTCCCCTCTGGGTTGATCCGTCCCGAGGTGAAGATTCTGTTTCTCCGTCCAGAGCCTACCCGCACCGTACCTTAAAATATTTTTCTTCTTTACATGTCTCCACTGCAACAGCAGCTCCCAACACGCTACTCCATCAGTCAATCACACCACAGGTGTGCTACCAGTGCAGCTAAAACCACTTAGACTGGCTGAGCCCCGCCCCCTTCACCAGTGAACCGTCAAAGGTGCCAAAAATAAAATTAACAAACAAACAAAAAAACGGAAGAAAATGTGACCACGCAACAATAGACATGAGTGGAAGATGACAAACAACACATGTGAATGTCAAAGAATGGGTTGCATTAACATTGCAGAGATTAAAGTATTCTTAAAAAAATGAATTCTTAACTGGATCTGGATATTTTACCTGGTTCTTGTTATACAATAGACTATATGCCACGGGTGGCTGTGACGTACTTCCGTTAAAGTACAACCCACGTCCGCCACTTCCGGGTCCCATCCACTGCCGTTGTTGTTAGCGTTAGCTCCTAGTAGCAGACCATGACAACGTCCTGAAACGGGAAGCGGCTGCGAGCCACTGGCACTACAAGTGAGTTATGTTGTGCCCGCCCACCGGTGGGTACGGCTGTTCCGTTCCCCTGCCAAGGAGGTGTTAAGGCGACAACGGATCGTGGCTATCCGTAGGGGAAACGTCGCTATAGATTTATATGGATTTATATGTGTATAGAGTTATTATTGGTGTGTATGTAGATGTTTTATCAATTGTATTTACTCATTTATGTTTGTGTCATTCCCGCTAACCGGAAGTGTGCCACCCGGGTAATGAATGCAGAAGTTCTGGAACGGAAGTCCGTGGCATATAGTCTATTGACACCATCTGTTCTTGAGTCCACACCCTGTGAAG
Organism: Garcialebias charrua; assembly: GCA_038048925.1. Classification (NCBI taxonomy): domain Eukaryota; kingdom Metazoa; phylum Chordata; class Actinopteri; order Cyprinodontiformes; family Rivulidae; genus Garcialebias; species Garcialebias charrua. The sequence continues at coordinate 48,470 of JBBPBX010006334.1, forward strand.
TGGGGTACAATCTTGTGAGCCTTCTACTGTTTAATAATATAGACAGCTATGGACAGAGGAACGTGGAGCTGCCCTGAGGTGGTCTTTCTGAGCTCCTCATATAACTTTCACCTTTTCTGTCTCTGCCCCACATTCAGAGTGGTGCACACAACATTTTAAACTATCCAGTGGCTGTTTGTTCCCTTTAAACAGGCTGAATATCTGATTAAAAGGGTTTTTTGTATTGGGGGTTTGTTCACGAGTGAGGGAAAAATGGGGCGGGAGATTGACAGATCGACTGGTGCAGTGTGTGCAGTATTGATGACTCTGTGACGGTCCGTTATGGTGTAGAGGGAGCTGAATTGTAAGGCAAGGCTTTCTATTTACTGGTCAGTCTACGTTCCTACCCTCACCTATGTTCACGAACTCTGGGTAGTGACCGAAAGAATGAGACCTCTGGATACAAGTGGTAGAAATGAGTTTCCTATGCAGAGTAGTTGGACTCTCCCTTAGAAATGGGGTGAGAAGGTCAGTTATCCAGGAGAGAGAGACTCGTTGTAGAAACGCTGCTCCTTCACATCGAGAGGAGCCAGTTGAGGTGGTTCGAGCATCTGGTAAGGATGATCCCTGGATGCCTCCCTAGAGAGGTGCTTCAAGCATATCTGACTGGGAGGAGACCCTGGGGAAGACCCAGGACACGCTGGAGAGACTAATGTCTCTTGGTTGGCCTGGGAACACCTTGGGGTCCTCCCAGAAGAGCTGGAGGAGGTGGCTGTGGAAAGACATGTCTGGACCTCCCTGCTCAAGCTGCTACCCCCGAGACCTGACTTTGGAACAAGTGGAAGATAAAAAAATTGATGGATGGATAATGAATATATATACACGGTATATGTCTGCCCAGGGTGTAATAATAATAATAATAATAATAATAATAATAATAATAATAATAATAATAATAATAATCATCATTTTATTTAAAAGCACCTTTCAGGACACCCAAGGACACTTTACAGCAAGACAAATTGAAATATAAAATACAAAAGAATATAAAATACATTTAGTAACGTTAATCATAAGCTAGTCTAAAGAGATGTGTTTTCAGAGCAATCTTGAACAGAGAAAGGGAGGTGGTGTTTCGAAGGTCTGGCGGTAGAGCGTTCTAGAGGTGAGGGGCAGAGCAGGTGAAGGCCCTGCTCCCCATGGTGGAGAGGCGAGCAGAGGGTACATGGAGGTGTAGTGAATAGGAGGATCTGAGAGAGTGTGATGGGATGGAGATTTGTAGGAGGTCAGATAGATAAGGAGGGGCAAGGTTGTGGATAGATTTGATGAAGTAGAATTTTGAGGACAATGCATGATTTAACCAGGAGCCAGTGGAGCTGCTGCAGGACAGGAGTGATGTGATTATAGGAGGAGGTTTGAGTGATGACACGGGCAGCTGAGTTCTGGACCATCTGTAACTTGTGGAGAGATTTGTTGGGGAGGCCATAGAGAAGGGAGTTGCAGTAGTCAATACGGGAAGTCACAAGACTGTGCACCAGGATGGCTGTGGAGCGGGGTGTGAGAGAAGGACGGAGACGGTTAATATTACGGAGGTGGAAATAGGCAGACCGAGTAATATTGTTGATGTGTGAAGTGAAGGAGAGAGTGGTGTCGAGGATGACACCAAGACTCTTGACCTGAGGGGAGGGGGATAGCAGAGAGTTGTTAAGGGGGATGAGAAGATGTTCTGATTTTGAAACAGAGTTTATGGTACCAACAAGAATGATTTCTGTTTTGTTACTGTTTAATTGAAGGAAATTGTTAGAAAACCAGTGATTTAGCTCGTTGAGACAGTCGATGAGGATGGAGGGTGGATGGGTGGCGTTTGGTTTTGATGACAATTAGAGCTGCGTGTCATCAGCATAACAATGGAAATGGACGCCATATTTTGGGAAGATGTGACCTATAGGGAGGAGGTAAATGATGAAGAGGACAGAGCCTTGGGGGACACCCGTGGAGACGGAGGAAGACTGGGAATGGAAGGATTTAATCTGAATGAATTGAGTGCGGTCGGAGAGATAAGAGTTGAACCAGTCTAATGGATTACCTGAGATGCCAATGGAGGTTTGTCTGTTGAGGAGGATAGAATGACAGATGGTGTTGAAGGCAGAACTTAGATCAAGAAGAATGAGGATGGACAGAAGACCAGAGTCAGCAGCAAGAAGAAGATTGTTAGTAATTTTTACTAGAGCTGTTTCGGTGCTATGGTGGGAGCGAAAACCGAATTGAAACTCTTCATAAATGTTGTTGTTGGACAGGTGAGAGTGAAGTTGACTAGCAACAGTTTTTTCAAGAATTTTGGAGATAAAGGGCAGATTGGAGATCGGACGAAGATTATTGAAGTTGGTGAAGTCAAGACCTGGTTTCTTGATGATGGGGGTGATTGCAGCAGATTTGAAGGCTGTGGAAACAATGCCAGAGGTTAGGGAGGAGTGGATGATGTTAGTGATGATAGGGAGCAGAAACGATAGACAGGATTTAACAAGAATTGTAGGAAATGGATCAAGTTGACAGGATGAGAACTAAAGGCTCCGGCAAAGCTCAGCGTCCTGCCTGTACGCCACTCTACGCGCGCATTCTGTGCGCAAGCGTTCGCTGACACAGCTCTGCTTTCAGTTCTCACGTTAAATGCTCGCATTTTTGCTCCAAATCCTTGTTGTAATTTGAGCCGCTGCGTGCAGAGGGGACAAACTGAGGTCGCTGACTGGTCACTTGCTGACACGCCTACTAAAATGATTGACAGCTCGAGTGGGACAGCAGCTGGCAGCTGCGGTCGCTCGGCTGAGGTCGAGCGGTCTTTCTATCACTTTATATGTTAATAAAAACTTCTAAAAAATAAAAATAAAAACAGGGAGCGCTTTTCCTGCAGCCCACAGCCCACCAGGAAATATTTAAAACCTTGCGCAGCCAGGTAGGACATGAATTCATTCATTTCAGTCATGGAGTGAACGGAGGATGAAGCGATTACTTGACTTTTGGCAAAAAAAACAAAACAAAAGTCCTGATCAGCGATGAAGAAGGGGAATTTAATTCATTTGTGTAACATACAAAACAGTCCGGCGCCGGGGAAGTTTATGGTCAGACAACGCCCATCGCGTACGCGGTCGTAAAAAAAGAGCTTTGCGCGTTCGTGCCCTGCGGGGCTACGCTTGTGCCTCTGCGTACGTACGTCGTACAGAGGCGTACTGCATGTACGTTGAGCTCTACCGGGGGCTTTAGACTTGCTGATAATGTCAGCAATGTCATCAGCAGAGGGGAGGGAGAAGACAGAGAAAGGGAGGGAGGGATGGGGGAGTTCAACACAGATGTGTACCCTGCCCCCTCGCACAGTGATTGCTGAACATGGGCACCGGTGACCCCCGTGACCCAAAATGGAAGAAGCGGGTAAAAGATAATGGATAATCCAAGTTGAAGTGTAACATCATTTTCAGGCCCCTTTTTGTCACCTGTATTTGGTAGCAGACCAAAGTGTCAATGACCATGCAGAATAATGTAGTACTCTGTATTTTAATTCCGCAGCAGAGAAAGTTATGTAGTCTCTGTAAGTAGGTCTAGAAAAAAAATATTGGTATTGGTTTGTTGTCAGCCAAATAAATTTTAACATATCGGCATATCGAATATTGGCCAGAAATCGAATATTGTGCATCCCTAATTAGAACACTAAGTAACCATCAACATTAAAACCTTTGGACAGTATAAAATACTTGGATAATTATCTTTCCAAATTTGTACATTTTTGCTGTTGTTGGTATAAACTTTTGACTCACCTCAATTCTTTAGGAATACTGTATACGGTATACGTCTCAAGTCATCAAGATCATGACTTTCAAACAGTGAAGATGTGAAACCACAAAGAAAATGTGCACACAGATAATTCATCTTTACTTTTGCAGCTTAAATTACTCTCAAACTAAAATAACTGTCTGAAACGTTTGTTTCTAAAAGCCATCAAATCTATTTGACTGAAGGATAGAAATCACCAGCGTTGAGGGTTTTCATCACTCCTAACCACACTCTTTCCAGCCTTCAAATAGGCTGGATTTAGCAATAAATGTGCAAAAAGGATGCTGAGTTTAGGCCATGTATGGCCAATCTGGGATATTCAGCTCCAATCTATCCAAATGATTGCCTCACAGTCTCCC
>JBBPBX010006335.1:0-20598 GCA_038048925.1 Garcialebias charrua
ATCTGTTTCAGTTTTAATAAAGGAGTTTAGATAAATTTTGAACATATTGTATAGCTTTTTTGTTCATTTTTTTAGAAGTTCCTCAATTTTTACCTGTTTAAACAGGATTAAACTTATAATGTTTAATATTTTGCCAAAAGCTTCCCCATCAGGTTCACTTTCCTCTGAAAACAGTGCATGTAGGAACACATGGACCCCCCTTGCTCTATTACTAACATATAAATATTACTTCATTCGTTTTATATTAAGCCTGTTTTTTCCATTGCATGTGTCCATTCTGCATTAACTTCAGATGTTAAAAGAAATCATTCACAAAAATGTTATTAGTGCAGTCTGTGGAATGGATTGTCATATGGGAGGAAAAAAAAGGTGAAAACTTAAAAGCAGCCTTTTACTATGTGGTTAATTACAAGCCGCTTTAGATAAGATTTTGCTGGGGGTATTTTTTCCAGTTTTTTGTGTAGTGCAGTGGAATTGGTGAATGCAAACATTTGCTTTCACCCTGAAAGTTTCTACTTTCTATTTGCATGTACTGGTATGTGTGTATGTATGTATTTATGTGCGTGTGTGTGTGTGTGTGTCGGTCAGGTATGTTGATGACACCTGGGTTAAAATTAAATCTCAGGAAGTCCAACATTTCACTGATCACATCAACTCTGTGGATAAATATATCAAGTTCACACGAGAAGATGTAAGAAATGGCAGGTTGGCTTTCTTGGACTGTGAGGTCTCAGTTTCTGATAGAGGAAATTTGCAAACTGAGGTGTACCGCAAACCCACCCACACAGACCAGTATTTACAGTTTGACTCCCATCACCCTCTGGAGCACAAGTTAGGAGTCATCAGGACTCTGTACCACAGAGCAGACAGCGTCCCCACTAACGCAGGAGCCAGACAGAAGGAGAAATCACACACAAAACAGGCTCTAGAGAAATGTGGATATCCTAACTGGGCCTTCCTGAAAGCAGAGAAGAAACCCAAAAAGGACTCCAGCCAGCCATCAGGTGAAAAGAAGGAACCCAGACCCAGACCAGTGGCCATTCCATATGTTGCAGGGGTTTCAGAGACATTGAGACGTTTATTTTCTAAACACAACGTCCCAGTGGCTTTTAAACCTCAAAATACATTACGGCAAAAACTGGTTCATCCCAAAGATCCAGTCCCCCGGCAAAAACAGAGTAACATTGTGTATGCTGTTCAGTGTCAGGAGGGCTGTGATCAGTCTTATATCGGGGAAACTAAACAGCCACTGGCCAAAAGGATGGCCCAGCACAGAAGATCAACATCATCAGGTCAGGACTCTGCAGTCTACACTCATCTCCAGGCCAGCGGTCACTCTTTCAGGGATGAAGATGTTCACATCCTTGATAGAGAGGAACGATGGTTTGAGAGAGGAGTAAAGGAGGCCATCTTTGTGAAAAGAAACCGCCCATCATTAAACAGGGGTGGAGGCCTCCGAGTTCAACTGTCCCCCTCCTACAATGCTGTGATTGCTGGTATCACTCAGCCCTCTGTGAATAGCAAACAACCATCAGGGTGCTAACGATCCATTGTTAGGCTGATGGTCCTCCTTGATCATGTGAGCAGCTGGTTTCAGGCTGTCATCAGCCAACTGGTTGTGTAACACTGTGAGAGGGTGCTATTTATAAGACTGAGCTGAACCCAGCACCTCAGACTGAGGAAGTCTTTCGGACGAAAGACGAAACGTTTCTACAATTTTTTGCTTTGTTTTGTTTTTTTGTTTTTTGAATGTCCAGAGGACCAGACTTAGCTTTTTTAGATTTTTCTACCTGGATTATTGAGCATGCATCAGGGTATTTTGAACCACTTTGGCCAGGATTGCCTCAAACTTGTTAGAGAGTTTGAGAAAACAGCTAGGAAGAGGGCGGACTACAGGAACCACTTGCGATTCAACCTTAGATGCAGACAAAGTGGCATTATTCCTAAGAGCCTGGAACTGAATTCATCGGTCAGCGGGCACCGGGCAAGCAACATCCTTCAGAAGGCACAGACGCAGCTGCTGAATGAACGGGTAAGACAGACCAATTTTACCATTGAGGCCTTGAAGGCCAAAGAAGAGCAAATTTATCAAAAACTAACAACGTGCCTAGATCAGACCACACTTCAGCAAGTGATGGACTGTACAGATCGGGCACGCTTAGCACAGCATGTCAAGTCCAAGACTCGACAACAAAACAAATTTAACTCACTGATAACTCGTCAACACCATAACAATTCCAACAACAACACATACAGTGTAAGACAACACTCCGATACACAGTTACATGCCGGGGAGACAGAAAAGTGGGTGAAGAATTTATCTGACAGACAGCTCACCCAGCCGGAGACAGAGATTCTTGCCAGGGGGCTAAACTTTGCAGTGGCACCAAGTAGAATTCCACTGGTGGAGATGATCACAGCCACTGAGTCAGCCATCCGTAACAACAAAATTAAAGACTTTGAAGCAGAACAACTCAGAGTCAAAGTTTCAGCCTGTCTCAGTAATGCTAAACCACCACCTTCCAACATCAGTAGAGAAGAGAGGGATGCACTCACCACGCTTAGCAAGGACAAAAACATCATAATTCTCCCAGCAGACAAAGGAAGGTGCACAGTGATTTTGAACCAGAAAGACTATCATGAGAAAGTTATGTCACTCCTTAGTGACTTAACCACTTATGAACCGCTGAAAAGAGATCCAGGAAGTGGTTACAAGAAGAAGTTGATAGATTGCCTGAAAATTTTGAAGCAGGACAAGGCTATTGACAATATTCTGTACCACAGACTGTACCCAGGGGAGGCCACGCCAAGTCTGTATGGTTTACCCAAAATCCACAAACAAGGTGTACCTTTAAGACCAATTGTTAGCATGATTAACTCGGTCACTTACAATGTTTCCAAATATCTGGCATCTGTACTCATCCCTTTAGTTGGCAGCTCAGAACACCACATACAGAACACCATGGACTTTGTGGATAAGGTGAGGGATGTCATCATGGAGACTGATGAAACAATGGTCTCTTTTGATGTTACATCACTCTTTACGTGCATTCCTGTTGATGAAGCAGTAGAGGTGGTCTGTTTAAGGTTAAAATCAGACACCACTCTGAACAGCAGAACCACGCTTTCCACAGAGCAACTGTGTCAACTCTTGAAACTGTGCCTGCAGTCAACCTACTTCACATATGGGGAGCAATATTATAGGCAGAAACATGGATGTGCTATGGGGTCTCCAGTTTCTCCTATTGTTGCCAACCTGTACATGGAGGAGGTAGAAAAGAAAGCCTTGACGTCCTTTTCAGGGAGACCACCAAGTCATTGGTTCAGGTATGTTGATGACACCTGGGTTAAAATTAAATCTCAGGAAGTCCAACATTTCACTGATCACATCAACTCTGTGGATAAATATATCAAGTTCACACGAGAAGATGTAAAAAATGGCAGGTTGGCTTTCTTGGACTGTGAGGTCTCAGTTTCTGATAGAGGAAATTTGCAAACTGAGGTGTACCGCAAACCCACCCACACAGACCAGTATTTACAGTTTGACTCCCATCACCCTCTGGAGCACAAGTTAGGAGTCATCAGGACTCTGTACCACAGAGCAGACAGCGTCCCCACTAACGCAGGAGCCAGACAGAAGGAGAAATCACACACAAAACAGGCTCTAGAGAAATGTGGATATCCTAACTGGGCCTTCCTGAAAGCAGAGAAGAAACCCAAACAGGACTCCAGCCAGCCATCAGGTGAAAAGAAGGAACCCAGACCCAGACCAGTGGCCATTCCATATGTTGCAGGGGTTTCAGAGACATTGAGACGTTTATTTTCTAAACACAACGTCCCAGTGGCTTTTAAACCTCAAAATACATTACGGCAAAAACTGGTTCATCCCAAAGATCCAGTCCCCCGGCAAAAACAGAGTAACATTGTGTATGCTGTTCAGTGTCAGGAGGGCTGTGATCAGTCTTATATCGGGGAAACTAAACAGCCACTGGCCAAAAGGATGGCCCAGCACAGAAGATCAACATCATCAGGTCAGGACTCTGCAGTCTACACTCATCTCCAGGCCAGCGGTCACTCTTTCAGGGATGAAGATGTTCACATCCTTGATAGAGAGGAACGATGGTTTGAGAGAGGAGTAAAGGAGGCCATCTTTGTGAAAAGAAACCGCCCATCATTAAACAGGGGTGGAGGCCTCCGGGTTCAACTGTCCCCCTCCTACAATGCTGTGATTGCTGGTATCACTCAGCCCTCTGTGAATAGCAAACAACCATCAGGGTGCTAACGATCCATTGTTAGGCTGATGGTCCTCCTTGATCATGTGAGCAGCTGGTTTCAGGCTGTCATCAGCCAACTGGTTGTGTAACACTGTGAGAGGGTGCTATTTATAAGACTGAGCTGAACCCAGCACCTCAGACTGAGGAAGTCTTTCGGACGAAAGACGAAACGTTTCTACAATTTTTTGCTTTGTTTTGTTTTTTTGTTTTTTGAATGTCCAGAGGACCAGACTTAGCTTTTTTAGATTTTTCTACCTGGATTATTGAGCATGCATCAGGGTATTTTGAACCACTTTGGCCAGGATTGCCTCAAACTTGTTAGAGAGTTTGAGAAAACAGCTAGGAAGAGGGCGGACTACAGGAACCACTTGCGATTCAACCTTAGATGCAGACAAAGTGGCATTATTCCTAAGAGCCTGGAACTGAATTCATCGGTCAGCGGGCACCGGGCAAGCAACATCCTTCAGAAGGCACAGACGCAGCTGCTGAATGAACGGGTAAGACAGACCAATTTTACCATTGAGGCCTTGAAGGCCAAAGAAGAGCAAATTTATCAAAAACTAACAACGTGCCTAGATCAGACCACACTTCAGCAAGTGATGGACTGTACAGATCGGGCACGCTTAGCACAGCATGTCAAGTCCAAGACTCGACAACAAAACAAATTTAACTCACTGATAACTCGTCAACACCATAACAATTCCAACAACAACACATTCAGTGTAAGACAACACTCCGATACACAGTTACATGCCGGGGAGACAGAAAAGTGGGTGAAGAATTTATCTGACAGACAGCTCACCCAGCCGGAGACAGAGATTCTTGCCAGGGGGCTAAACTTTGCAGTGGCACCAAGTAGAATTCCACTGGTGGAGATGATCACAGCCACTGAGTCAGCCATCCGTAACAACAAAATTAAAGACTTTGAAGCAGAACAACTCAGAGTCAAAGTTTCAGCCTGTCTCAGTAATGCTAAACCACCACCTTCCAACATCAGTAGAGAAGAGAGGGATGCACTCACCACGCTTAGCAAGGACAAAAACATCATAATTCTCCCAGCAGACAAAGGAAGGTGCACAGTGATTTTGAACCAGAAAGACTATCATGAGAAAGTTATGTCACTCCTTAGTGACTTAACCACTTATGAACCGCTGAAAAGAGATCCAGGAAGTGGTTACAAGAAGAAGTTGATAGATTGCCTGAAAATTTTGAAGCAGGACAAGGCTATTGACAATATTCTGTACCACAGACTGTACCCAGGGGAGGCCACGCCAAGTCTGTATGGTTTACCCAAAATCCACAAACAAGGTGTACCTTTAAGACCAATTGTTAGCATGATTAACTCTGTCACTTACAATGTTTCCAAATATCTGGCATCTGTACTCATCCCTTTAGTTGGCAGCTCAGAACACCACATACAGAACACCATGGACTTTGTGGATAAGGTGAGGGATGTCATCATGGAGACTGATGAAACAATGGTCTCTTTTGATGTTACATCACTCTTTACGTGCATTCCTGTTGATGAAGCAGTAGAGGTGGTCTGTTTAAGGTTAAAATCAGACACCACTCTGAACAGCAGAACCACACTTTCCACAGAGCAACTGTGTCAACTCTTGAAACTGTGCCTGCAGTCAACCTACTTCACATATGGGGAGCAATATTATAGGCAGAAACATGGATGTGCTATGGGGTCTCCAGTTTCTCCTATTGTTGCCAACCTGTACATGGAGGAGGTAGAAAAGAGAGCCTTGACATCCTTTACGGGGAGACCACCAAGTCATTGGTTCAGGTATGTTGATGACACCTGGGTTAAAATTAAATCTCAGGAAGTCCAACATTTCACTGATCACATCAACTCTGTGGATAAATATATCAAGTTCACACGAGAAGATGTAAGAAATGGCAGGTTGGCTTTCTTGGACTGTGAGGTCTCAGTTTCTGATAGAGGAAATTTGCAAACTGAGGTGTACCGCAAACCCACCCACACAGACCAGTATTTACAGTTTGACTCCCATCACCCTCTGGAGCACAAGTTAGGAGTCATCAGGACTCTGTACCACAGAGCAGACAGCGTCCCCACTAACGCAGGAGCCAGACAGAAGGAGAAATCACACACAAAACAGGCTCTAGAGAAATGTGGATATCCTAACTGGGCCTTCCTGAAAGCAGAGAAGAAACCCAAACAGGACTCCAGCCAGCCATCAGGTGAAAAGAAGGAACCCAGACCCAGACCAGTGGCCATTCCATATGTTGCAGGGGTTTCAGAGACATTGAGACGTTTATTTTCTAAACACAACGTCCCAGTGGCTTTTAAACCTCAAAATACATTACGGCAAAAACTGGTTCATCCCAAAGATCCAGTCCCCCGGCAAAAACAGAGTAACATTGTGTATGCTGTTCAGTGTCAGGAGGGCTGTGATCAGTCTTATATCGGGGAAACTAAACAGCCACTGGCCAAAAGGATGGCCCAGCACAGAAGATCAACATCATCAGGTCAGGACTCTGCAGTCTACACTCATCTCCAGGCCAGCGGTCACTCTTTCAGGGATGAAGATGTTCACATCCTTGATAGAGAGGAACGATGGTTTGAGAGAGGAGTAAAGGAGGCCATCTTTGTGAAAAGAAACCGCCCATCATTAAACAGGGGTGGAGGCCTCCGGGTTCAACTGTCCCCCTCCTACAATGCTGTGATTGCTGGTATCACTCAGCCCTCTGTGAATAGCAAACAACCATCAGGGTGCTAACGATCCATTGTTAGGCTGATGGTCCTCCTTGATCATGTGAGCAGCTGGTTTCAGGCTGTCATCAGCCAACTGGTTGTGTAACACTGTGAGAGGGTGCTATTTATAAGACTGAGCTGAACCCAGCACCTCAGACTGAGGAAGTCTTTCGGACGAAAGACGAAACGTTTCTACAATTTTTTGCTTTGTTTTGTTTTTTTGTTTTTTTGAATGTCCAGAGGACCAGACTTAGCTTTTTTAGATTTTTCTACCTGGATTATTGAGCATGCATCAGGGTATTTGATCATTTATATTTTGTCATCATTGCTGGATCTGAAGAATCTTCTAAATGAGGAGCTGAAAGAAAGGCTTGACTTACATTCAGGTAAATACATTAATACTACAACTTAGAATTTTTGTTATGTTACATTTAAACTCTTTGTCAGACTTTAGGTATTTATTTCTAGGAAGCTTACTATGTAGTTTGATTTACAGATCAGAGCCTACAGTTACCTGAGGGATTCTCTGCATTTTCCCCTCCCTCATCCACATACACTGCAAAGGTGTAGTATATTTTTATTACATATTTTAAACATATTGAGTAAAATACTTCAACCCCTAGGTATGATGTACAACAAACAGATGTAATAACTTAGAGCTTGCTATTTTCACTATTTTTGAAAGTTTTGATATCAAGAAGTCTTAAAGAAAGATAGAAAAGAAAGAAAGAAAGAAAGATAGAAAGAAAGAAAAAGATAGAAAGAAAGAAAGAAAGAGAATCAATCTATCAATCCATGGGTTAAAGCACATAAACCTTTATTTATTTGTTGTTCAGGTGGTTGCAGTCTGTGGATGCCAAACCTGGGCTCAACACAATGATGTTGGACATGTTGCAGAGGAGATGTGAAGAGGACCCTGTTAAATATGGCTCTGTGGTCCTCATGTTGGATGCCATGGCCATCAAGAAACATGTCCAGTATAATCCCTGTACCCAGAAAATGTCTGGATATGTGGATATGGGTGATGGCATGGATGAGACTGATGTAGCCACGGAGGTGCTTGTTTTTATGGTGGTTGGTCTACAGGGTCATTGGAAAGCTCCAGTCGCCTATTACCTCACACAAAAGGTCCTGGTTGTCCATGCTCTGGAGCTTCCTAGCCCCAATTGCAGGGAGGGTAGTGAAAGGACCTGGAGGGTTTAGATTACTTTTTCAGGTCTTATAAAAAAAGGTTTGTTCACAACTGTTTACATGCACAGCACTCAAAAATAATAAAAAAAATAGTTGCTGTAGCATTGTACACAAGACTCTGTATTGTATGCTGTGTTTGAGTGAGAGAGTAAAATAAATTCAAATGAACAATCAAACTAGTTTTTTTAATTTAAAAATGTATACATTTATTAATATCCCATATGTGTATCTTTGTTAAAGAGCATAAAACAAAGTATTTAAGCATGAAAGCACATACTTTTATTGAGTAGCAGTGTCACACGTCATAACCACATCTCTGACGTTTATAACAAACAAAACCGTGTGAAAATCGGGTAAGAATTCGTGAAGTTATGATTGTTTTTAGTGGAGCATACAGCTTCTTCAATACAAATAAATGCGCTGGGAGCGCGAAATATACCCATCCAAGATGGCGGCCGCACGGAACGTCCGCTCCAATAGGCAGCTCCAGTCCGTAGGGTATCTAGTATTTATATAATATCTATGGCTATAACGCTGTCTTTTTTTTTTTTTTTTTAGAAGTCTTTATTCATTTCATAACAAAATTAAAATACATAACATAACAAATAACATATCTTTAACTACAAAACATAGTATATATAAAATGAAAGGCAGCAGATGAAGAAAAAAATCTTATAATATCTGCTCCTTTGTTATCCAATAAACCATTCAAATAAACATATTCAAAAAATTGTCAAAACAAGTAAATAACTCAAGCGATATTTCAAATATCTAACACTTTTCATGAAATACATTCATATATATTTTTTTAGCATATGGACTTTTACCAGTTTCTTAAATATTGAGATTGATTTAGCTTCCTTAACAGCTAACTCTAAATCGTTCCACAGTCTAACACCTTGAATTATGGTAGATCTTCCCTTCAAACTGGTTCTGAATTGCGGTTTAAGAAAAACATCTTTCCCCTTAAGATTATAATTACTGGATCTTTTCACATAATTATTTTGGATATTAGAAGGCAATGCATTATGATGCGCTCTATACATAAATGACAAGATGTTATAATCCACTAAATCAGGGAACTTCAAAAACTTCAATTCACAAAATAATATATTTGATGGATGACAATAATGTTTACCCTTGATAATTCTTATAACTCTCTTCTGCAATATAAAAATGGGCTTTGTAATTGATTTACATGCTTTTCCCCAAACATTAATACAGTAAATTAAATGTGGCACAACAATTGTATTGTACAACAAACACAAAGCTTTATCATTCAGTAGATACCTGACTCTATAAAAAATTGCAACAGATTTCAATATTTTCATTTTAACTGAATTTATGTGTTGCTTCCATGATAATTTATCATCAATGATGACACCCAAAAACTTTGCCTCATATACTCTACAGATTTCTGAATTGTCAATCTTGAATGAAACATCAATATTTTTATTTTTATTGCTAAATATCATATAATTAGTCTTATCCAAGTTTAACGATACTTTGTTGAGTCCAAACCATTTCTCATCATAAGATAACCTAGTCTAAAACTATGGCATTAAAAAATGGAGGGCTATGTGCATTCCTTCATAGAATGTTTTTCTTTTAATAGTTTATTATGATTTTTTTTTTAACCAGATATACAGAGGTTGGCATTTTCCTGTGGAATTCTTGACTAAAAAATGTATTCCCCTTTGGAGATGGCCTCAGGGACTGACCCAGGGCCCACTGGTGAATTTATAACTCACTGCTGGGCTGAGAATGCCTCAGAGTTTCTCAGAACTCACTGTCCAAAAGGATAGTTTAAAGTGGGGTTCTATGGAAAGGTTATGAGTAATTAACGAGCAGTGGTGGGCACAGCTAACCAACAAGTTAGCTTTGCTAACCGCTAGTTTGCTTAAAAAAAACATTAGCTTTGCTAGCGCTAAACTGCAAACTGATATAAAAAAAATTGGTGCAAGCTAACGCTAAAGTGCTAACTTTTATCTTATCTTATAGCTGACATTGTAACTGTAATGTGACAACATTGTAGTGAATACAACTCAAAACGGTAAAAAAAAAAAAAATCGTAGATAAATCGTCCATGTCCCGTTCAGAGGTGAGCTTTCAGAAATTAATATGGTCCATCAGAACCAAAGGGGTGAAGCAGAACTCTGCTGTGCTGAAACTGAGTGAGGCGTTCAGTATGTGTTGCATGTCTCTCTCATGTCATATAATGAATTAACTCACTTTGGTGACCCTCTTTGTGTTGTTTTTTTACATTTATACAACTACAACGGTGCTGTGCATCATCATTAATATTCTCTCAGTAATAAATCTGTTTGTACTAAAGTAAAGACATATGAAACTTGTGAGAGAGTCACATCCCAGAGACAGTGTGAGCGTTGCAAAGCATGCTGGGTAGGAATTACGTGTTCAATGTTTCTTACTGTTTACAATGTTTCTGAGTGTGAAAATGTTTTTTTCATGCTATTTCCATGTTCTGGTTTGGTTTGGCATATGTATGGTTAAACGTATGTTAAAATTTATGTTATTGGCTGTAAACTGACACCACGAGTCAGACGGTTTGTGGTAAATTTGAGGGGGAAAATCACTGCAAGTGTGCTTATATGACTGGGCGGTGCTTAGCTTTGCTCATAGCATATTATCGCTCTGTGTATATCACCATTCTTCTATACTCTTTAATGTGGAGAACTGATAAGTACAGTACACATGAATTTACTAGATGTAAACTGTGCTGAAGCTAATGCCATTAAAGGTGATCAGAATTAGTGAAACTGCTAATTTGCTAAGCAGAAGGTTAGTTCCACTACTACCAGATTAGCAGAACCATGCTCACCACTGTCAACAAGTAAAGACAAATTAATAAGTGATTAGGATTGGACATTTGTATGGTTATCTGAAAATAGTAATAGTATCACTTTGAAATCTTGCTGTGAATACGTGTGTACAAAAGGGCTACTTCCTGTGTAAACCCTTCTTTTGCTGCCAGTCCTGTGGCATCATGGTATCATTTATGTTTAGCGGTACCTGCTGTTTAGAAGGGGGACTGCATGCATTTTGATGTAAACTGTACACTGCTCTTGATTTCAAACATTCCTAAAGTTAAAAGTTATCAACCTCCAGTGTCAAGTTCTACATTAGCCTTCACTATCATGGTTTCGTACTCTCCTTCTAGGACACCAACAGGGCAATACTTGTTTTGGATGTTGTTGTTTTTTTTCCTGTTAGAATTAAATCTGTTTCTTCGAAATAAGGTGTTTAAGAAAGCTATCTACAAAGATAAGATAATAATTGTTCATAACCTTCCTTCAGAACCCCAGTTTATAAAAAGACTGTATTGAATTTTTGATATAGCTTTAAGATGTTGCCCCCCTTGACCTGGTCTTGGTGAAGAGGCAAAAGATATAGGGACCACTGACCCAGCAGTGAATGGAATTCTCTTTAGGTTGTGTATTTTTTTTTAAACCAAACAATGTTTAACACCTTTTAAAGTAATGCTTGCATGCTTATGTTTGCCTGCAGCCATAGCTTTGTAAAGGGTTTTAATTTTATTTATTTATTCTGGAAAATAAATGATGTGGTAAAAGCTGTGTGGGTGTGACAGTTGCTTGAGTCTCACATTTCTTTTGCCAGAAAAAATACCCCCTACCATGACGGTATGATATGCCTTGGCTGTATCAAGTTACGGCTTCACACCAGTGGATTCAGTGTATAGGATCTCCTCCTATGGATCCTCTCCCAGAAGTAGCCTCTCTTTGTGCACTAAGCCTCTTTTATACTCCTTGGTTTATTAGGACAGAGCTTGTATTGCCATCTTCTTGGCTTTCATGTGAAGCAATCAAAGTATGAACTTGTGAGGAGATGGCAATGCAAAATGTTCATTTTTGTACTTTTACATAAACAAGTCTTGACAAAGTTTACAGTTGCAGCCAGTTGTTGAAATAATGACAGTAGTTTTGAAAAGGAAGAAAACAAAAATGTTGTCACATGGAGAAAAATGCCTTGTCTTTGTCCAGGCTAGAATAACAACTAATCAAACAAGAGCTAGTTTTAAAATGGATTTAAACTAAAAGCTAAATAACAAAAATGTAAAGGTTTAGTGTTATCTAATGTAGTGTTCTTTCACACTGTCATGCCATTTTTTAGTTTCTTTATAAGCCTGAACACAACACAACTGAAAAAGTAAAAGAAACACACATTGAATTGATGGATTTGTGTATAGGCCTGTCACAATAACACATTTTGCTAGGCAATTAATTGTCTCAGTAATTATTGCGATAAACAATAATATTGTTTGAAATTTGTTATTGTCAAATTAAAGCTGCACTATGTAACTTTGTAATGCAGTCTAATTTTTCTAACAATATATTTTTAACATATTTCTTCACTCTGTCACTATCTACTGACAGACTGATGTTAGACAAAGTAATCTCTGAAAAAAACTATAGTCCCCTTGCTTCTCTATCAGCATTTATAAAAACACTAAAAACACAGAGTGACCCGGACAATGACCAGCCAATAAAAACAGAGTTGTTTGTCACGCCCCAACCCACGCCCCCGCCTGTCCCAGCCTCAGCGCCGCGGCTCGTTCTCATTCAAAGGATTGCAAAGCGATGCAGGACTGATTTGTATGTGACACAAATGTATTAAATATCCCTTCTTCATCCCAGAGCTGGACTTTTATTTTGTTTTTTTGCCAAAAGTCAAGTGATCGCTTCATCCTTCACTGACAGGAATGAGGAAATGGATTTGTCACGACTCACGAGCGAATTAAATCATGTCCAAAGTGGCTGGTGAAGCTCTGCTGATTTCAGGGTGTTTTTGTGTTGTTGGACGAGTGATTCACGGTTGTATTATATTTTTTAGAACGTTATATTAACATATAATCACAGAACTTAGCAGCGCAGAGACAGGACATGTAGTGGGGGTGGAGCATTCCAGACATACCAGACATCGGCTGACAGACATGAGGAAGTCACAAGCTAATTAAATCATGTCCAACCGTTGCTGCATGAACCTCTGATGATTTCTGCTGGTTTTTGTGTGGTTGGACCAGTGTTTCATGGTTTTATTATATTTTTAAAACGTTTTATTAACTTATAATCACAGAATATTGAAGCGCTCCGAGTGGACACACAGCAGGGGGCGGAGCTGCAGAACTCAAGTTCAACAGAGAACGGACTGTGGCTCCCCCTCAGAGTCATATATGGCTCTGAGGGGGAGGGAGCAGAATGCTTTTACCTGCTGGAAATTTTTCTAAGTCCCAGCCATAGTTGCCAAGTCCGCTTATTTCAAGCGGCATTGGGCTTGTTTTTTCCTGGAGTCGCTTTTAAATTCGGTGAGCCGCTTGTGGCGGTTTTTTGTGCTTACCATGGGTGTTGCGTCGCTTATTTGGGCTTGTTTTGTGAAATGTACTCCTGAAGTTATTTTAAAGGTATTTTTGATGTTTCTCTGCACGCTTAATAAATATGCTGGTTTGGTGCTGATGTAGCTTTATTGTTTAAACTGCACAATACACTTATCAGACGGCACGATCCTGCATTACTCCGTTCTCTGCACTTTCTATCTTCACACACACACTGAACCCGCGTGCCTACGTCACGCTCTCTCTCTCGCGGTGCGTTCACTGACACTCTGTAATATACATGCACGAACACTGCTGTATACATTACAGTATTGTGACATCATTTTTGAACTTTGCATATAGTGACACCACATATATATCTTGTATCATTCAACTATGTTCGTTTTTAGCAAACAAAATGATAAATTAATGAAAATTACTTTCAAAGTGAGTTTAAAATTAAAAACCGTGTATCTTCACGGGACATCCGACTACACGCGAATGCAACATTGTTCTTTATTCTTTGTCTCTGTTCTTTATTCTTTGTCTAGACAAGACAACGCTAATGTGAGCTCTAAGTGGGGTAAATATGGAAAAAAATATAATAAAGATTGGGAGAAAGAGCGTGCTCTTCAAGACTGGATCCGACCACAGATGGGAGAAAAATGCAAAATGTATTTTTATTTTTTAGACTGAATACGTTCTTTTATGTATAATTTTGCTAGATATATGTAATGCCATAATAAATATGTTTATACTGTTTAAAACTGCCTTTTTTTACACAATGGGATGGGTTGCCAGCTGGGCTTTTTTTGGGCTTTTTTTGAAAGAGCGAGCCGCTTGTTTGTGCTTGTTTTGAAGGAGCTGATCGCTTCTTTCGGTCTGGAAATCTGGCAACCCTGGTCCCAGCGTTCTGCAGAAATTACATAGTGAACCTTTAAGGAGAAATGTTAGTTACCGTAATTTTATTTTGAGTGTAGTACCTTTATTGACCACCGGATGGCAGTATATGACTGTTTGGACTGAAAGAAAGATGGTGATGGAGTGAGTAGTGTGTATCTTTAAGGAAAATGGGAGGGAGGCCCCTTGATGTGGCATGGGCTGTCTCTCTTCAGTTCTCAAAATTGACAAACTCTCAGTGTGGTTTGAACTCTTTAGCATAGCATTTGTCACAAAGCTTTTAATAAAAAAAATCATTCAACAAGTTCTTTTTACAGAGAAAAACAACTTTTTACACGAAGGCACGGGTTTCAACCGTGAATGTTGGAGCTTCAACAAGACAGAGTTTTTTTCCCCCGAGGTCGGCTTGTTAGCTTAGCTCGTAGCTTAGCTTCTCAGCTTAGCTGCTTTTAATAATAATAATGTCTATTCCTGTCATCTGCGTATGTTTCCCATACACAGACGAAATTCGTCTCTGCATTTAACCCAACCACCTACCAGGTGGTGCAGTGAGCAGCCCGAAAGCGCCCGGGGAGCTGGAGAAATAGGTGTGCACTCATAGACACCCCAAGCTGGGTAGTGGCCGGGGCGCGAACCCGCGACCTTCGGGTCCATAGTCAAAAACCCTGCCACTAGACCATCTTGGCTCCTATGATCCAAAAACTAAATTTTGGGCGGTCAGAACAGATTTTTTTTTAAAAAGAGAAAAAAGAGAAAGGTAGGGGGTCAGTGAAGAGCCCCGTAGTTGAGCCTTTGGACATCCAGTGTCTTCAGAAACAAAGAGACCCGAAGAAACGATTAAAGCCGATAAATGAAAATGAGGTTGATAATTTTCATTTATCATGCAATTTACTGATGTATTGTTTATTGCGACAGGCCTATTTGTGTATCTTTTGTTTGAAGATGGTTTGATTTAACTGACTTTCTTATCCTGGTTTTAAGAATAAATTAACACTAAATCAACGTGGTTTTGATGTACTCTGTAACAAACGGACTTCAGCTTCCATAAATTAGATATTAGACGGAGGCAAAACCATTTTAGAGCATGTATAGCTCATTGGGATTATTGAATAGCCTCTCACAGTGCTCACTGTGTGGATGTACAGTATGTGAACGTCTCCACATCAAAGCCCCAGTGTTATGTGTGTTTGTGTATTCACCTGCCACGTGTGTTTGTCCATAGGATGTGGTGTGAGCGTAGCCCTGGTAAGCCCTGAGATAAAAGGCCTTTTTTTCTTCCTGTTTTCCATGTTTTTCCTGTGTCGTGCTTTGAGGGTTGAAGCAGGATTGTTCTAAGCATGAACGTAGAATGTAGACCACACTCTCTGTTCCTCAATCTAAGGTGACAGCTTTATTGTCCTTGGCTACTCGGCTAAACTTTTGTCTCAGTCCACAAGTAAAGAGGACCTCAAAAGCGGAGGGGGAGGGTTTATGCTCCCAGAAATAACGGCTCTGTTGTTTCCCCTCCTCTGGGTTCTTACCAAAGTTTTTTATTTGTTAATTTTTAATGGCAAATTTGACACAACTAGGCCAATGTGATGTGCCATTAGGAGGAATACCAGTCCTCTTATCTTTTTTTATTTTTAATTTCTTATGTTTTTGTATGTAATTAAAAACGTGCCTGCTTCTTCAACTTGCATGTATAATCACATGGGGGTGGCCGTCAGTGTTGCTCATACTGGGCCCCATAAACGCTAGAATCCTGAGGAATGTGGCTCAAACCATTAAGGCCAGGGCGCAGCGTGAACAGCGGGCATCCGGCTTCCCACATCACATGATCCGTCCGAGACGCTCTTCTAGTGCCTGTTGCCAAGGGCAACGGCTGACAATGGACCGGGTCTCCCCCATACCGTTCATGTGTGCAGCCAGTGCCTTCGTCTGACACTCACCAGACACGGTCCTCCCACCCCCTCTGAAGGATGTTTTTGTATTTTGGGTTGTTTTTACTCTGATCTCTCTGGGGATACTTCAAACTCATGTAGCCCGGGGTAAAAACTACATGTACAGTACATATATATTTCTTTCCCCTAAACCTATTTGTTTTTTTAAAGTCCCACTTTCTGCTGTCTGTGAGTGCCACTTGAGTCATGTGCTCACAGAGTAGTTCCACATCTCACAGGTCATGTGATTGTGTTAACCAATGGCAGCCATGGAGGAAAGGTAGAAATTGCACTGACTTCCTCTCAATCAGATGGCTGAGGGAAGCAGGTGGATGGATACTACCAGGTGGTTTTTACAAACAATTTGTTATTTTGGTCTCTAGTGTTTTTACTGTATTATTTGACTAAATGTATTGATGTAAAATCTTTAGATCGGACGACAAACACACAGAGGAAAGTTTCATCAGTCTAAGTCTGAAATTATCTTGGAATTGGTGAGTCTGAATTGTTTGTTTTAGCATTAGACCAGCTTCTTTCAGCTCCGTCTGCTCTCCAAAGTCAAGTCATTTCTTAGTCGTGGTGATCTGGAGAAGGCCATCCATGCCTTTGTGACCTCCAGACTTGATTATTGTAATGCTTTGTATCTTGGCATTAATCAATCCTCCATCTCCCGTTTACAGCTTGTACAGAACTCTGCCGCGCGCTTTTTGACCAACACACGAAAATATGAACACATCACTCCTGTCCTGTCCTCTCTACACTGGCTCCCAGTTCAGTTCAGGATACAGTTCAAGTTGCTGCTGTTTGTTTTCAAAGCTCTGAATGGACTTGCTCCCCTCTACATCTCAGAACTTCTGAAAGTCCATCAGCCTGGCAGGGACTTACGATCTGCCAGTCAACACCTGCTGGAGGTGCCTCGCTCGAGGTACAAACAATGGGGAGACCGGTCATTTTCTGTCGCCGGCCCAAAAGCCTGGAACAGCCTCCCCCTTGAGCTGCGTGCCACCTCCGATCCGACTCTGTTCAAAACCAAATTGAAGACCCACTTGTTCAAAAAAGCTTTCAGTGTGTAACTTTTATTATTTTGTATTTTAGTATGTAGCATCTTTATTTCAATTGCATTTTTATTTCCACTTGTTCAAAAAAGCTTTCTGTATGTAACTTTTATTACTTATGTTATTTTAGTATGTAGCATTTTTTATTTCCATTGCCTTCTTTTATCGCTGTGGTTTCTTATTCTATTTTCATTGATTTATTGTTCCCGTTTATTCTTCTTTTTATCCTGTTAAGCACCTTGGTCAATGCAAGGCATTGTGGAAGGTGCTATACAAATAAAGTTTATTATTATTATTATTATTATTATTAGCTGCTAGTGCTTCGCTTTTTGCAGGCCCAACACTGTCTGTATTGCATTGTATGCCTATTATGGATTGTTGCTTTGTTCTATGTACAAACACTGAACAGTAGTGTTCCATTGTAAATATTAATAATGTATTTATTTGGGATTTATTAGTTTATTTTGGATTTATATTGTGTACACATGGTCAAGCTTTTATTAACTTTAGGTTTTGTTATTAGCTTGATGTATAGAACCTTACAAGTCGTGTTTGTCTAATACAGGCCAGGTGGACTTGAATGAACTTGGATTTCCTCAAACCTCATCAATCAGCTTGGAGGTTTGTGGATGGCGAGCTAACCAACTGCACAGCTGGGAGCACAGAATCCCAGCCTACAACTGAACTCTACCCATGGTCTGGTAGGAGGCTAATACAGCCTAAGGCCCATCTCCTTAACTATCTTTGCCCTCACAAAAACAGCTTCCAACACTGGATTCTTCAAACTACATCTCTTCATGCTTGAACTTATATAAACTCAAAACTCCATGAACACTCTAAACTTTAAAAACTCATACTTAGGGAAAATTAGTTGTGTCAAAGACCTGGATTGTTGGCACAGCTGATGATGGACTTTTCCTTATTTTTCTCTGACAAAGAGCTTGTATTGATTTTGATTTCTTTCTTTTGCAACAGTATTAAGTGCACCTAAGAACAATAACTGCTGCAGCAATTTGTACATACTTTGTGGTGTTTGGTTTATTTTTGTTTATTTATTTTACATGTTTGTTATTGCTTCTTGTTTATTATAATACATGGTACCATCAAAAAACTACTTCAGTCTCTGTCATTAATTACTGTTCTCCAGCTCCAGTAGATGAATCTAGTCTTCTGTATTTTAGCCTGCTTACCAGTGTATAAAGCTCATTGGGTGTTACACTCAGAACATGTGTGGGCTGTGGGGATGCTCTGTTCTTTATCCATGAACCATGTCATTAACTGCAACCCCAATTAACGATACACCAAACAGTGGCATGTCTTGTTGTAGTAAATATGCACCATGTCTTAGCTTTACTAAAGTCCAGTTGGTCAGGTGACTGGTTAAAGTAATTAAATACCAGGCATTCCTTGGGAGGTGTGTCTCTTGTTGCCTTTCATGCCAGAGTTTTAACTTAGGTAATCTTAACAAAAGACGGTGGTAGACAGTAATATTGTGCACAATCTCACTAAAGCTGACTGAGTTATATTTATTTTTGTGTTGTCCAGTGTGGAGTAACTGTTGTGAGTTGAGAATTTTTGCTAAGAGACAGAGTTGATGCCAGTAGTTAATGGAAAAGTTTTAAACACTGTTCTGTGATAAGTTTTCAGAGTATGTGTTTGGGATGCATCTCAGCTACTAACAGTACATTTTATCTCACTGACCGTCACAGCCCTTTGTGTTTGCTAAGATTCCTTTGCAGCAGCAGCCATCTTGAGTCCTCCTGGCTTCAAAAGTGATAATACAAATGAAAGTGTGTTGCAAGATATTTTTTGTGCCAGATTAGCTGCAAGCATACGCCACAATGAAGCATGCTTGCAGCATGCGAAAGAAAGAAAAAATTAAAAGAATGTCTCACTTTTTCATCATCTGTGCATTTTGTTTCAACAGGAGATTGTCTTAGTGGAGGGCAGTCGTGTGTTTGAGTCCTGGAAGACCCCTCCCCCTCCCGTCTTCATGGAGTTTTTCTTCTTCAATGTGACCAACGCTGACGAGTTCCTCAAAGGGGCCAAACCAGAGCTCATTCAGATCGGCCCTTACACATACAGGTGAGGATGGGAACTGTCACAATCACTAGAGGCTCCTATTTCATTTTGCAGTTTGCATTACATCTTCTTTAATTTATTCATTTTTTAAGCTAGCTTATTTGGTGTTTATTATTAATTTTGGAATTTTATGTGCTCAACTTGGTCATCCTTTTGTTGCCTCTTTTATTTTTTTGTATGGGATGCACAATATTATCAGCATATCGGTATCAGCCGATAATAGCGGTAAAGTTAAATATCAGACATCGTCCATGTTACGGGCCTTGGGCACGTTGTTTTACTCCGGTGAGAGGGATGAGGTGTTAAAAAGGTTTTGGGAGGCTGATTGACTGCAGCTGTAATAATAATAATGAATTCCATTTATAATGCACTTTTCATTAATAAAAATCTCAAAGTGCTACAAAGTGTAATAAAGCAAAGATCAAAATAAAACAAGTGATAAAATCAAATAAAATCAATAATAATATCGACTAAGATCAAGATAAAATCAGTGGATGCACTGTATATTAATTAGATCACGCTATGGGTGGGGTGGTTGGTCCGCCTATAATAGGCCAGGCCGAAGAAGCAGAGAGAGATCCAAGCAGAAGAAACAGAAGAAGCCGAAGAAGCCGAGGAAGCCGAGGAGGCAGTAGAAGCAGATGGAGTTTTGGAGCAGGAGGGTTTGTGTTTTGGTTTCCATCCCTCCACCCGCACCTGTCAGTCCGGGTTGCCAGTCCTGAAGAAGACGCCTTCATTGTTGAAAGCTGGGTGCGCTCATCCTGGTGCTGAAGATTGAGGCCTGAGCGACCTGTTGGCCGTGAAGTTGTTTTTTTCCCTGTACCAGACGGACCTTCGTTTTTGATTTTACATCCTGATGCTGGATTCGACCTGGTGATGCCGGTTGTACAGTTTTTCGCTTTTTGTTGTCTTAGGCGGGGCCTTTTGTATTTAGTCCGGTGGCCCAGAGGCTTCGACGGCCCTATATTGGGTTGGCCCGCTGGGGGTACCATTATAATTTGTTGGATCGGCTCACCAGGTCCGTCTTTCGTTTGTAACTTTTGGGTTTTTGTGGACACGGGGAAACTGAAGGTTTGAGCTCTTTCTTTTTTTCCGCTCTTCACAG
>JBBPBX010006335.1:26115-55686 GCA_038048925.1 Garcialebias charrua
CGCTATAGCAAATCAACCTTAGCTAACACAAAAATGGCTATGAGTCGTGTGTTTTACAGATATTGAGCTACAATTTGTTGTTGTAGCAGCTACAGTAGAGTCATTCATAACACATACTCTGATTAGAGCATATGAACAACTTGTGCATTAACAGACTTTAAAATCAAATTCAGTGTCAGCCCATATTTTTCTGAATATGTTTCAAACACTCGTGAGCAAAACTGGATTAAATCTGTTAACAATAATGAATATTAAATTTGTGTTTGCATAGGGAGTACAGGTACAAGGACAACGTAACCATGGTTAATAATGGAACCATGGTGTCTGCATACAACACTAAAAGCTTTGTGTTTCTGAGAGAGAAGTCTGTGGGAGACCCAGCCGTCGACGCCATCACTACTGTCAACATCCCCGCCTGGGTAAGTAATAAATTAAAGGTGTGAAAAAAGTGTTCATTTGCACTGTTAGGAGTTTCCTCAGATTCATTTCAGTGCTCAGCACCATTCTTCAATTTTTTCCCACATTTGCTCACGTCTGGTCCACTTCCTGTCTTTAGGCTGCAATGGACAAGGCCAAAGGAAGTTTCTTTAGGGCTTCCGTGGTGAACCTCTATATGAACTCTGTCAAGAGTGGTTTATTTACCACGCGCACTGTAGATGAACTGCTTTGGGGCTATGAAGATCCACTGTTGGCCCGCATAGCTGCTACTAATTCTGAAGTGGAGAAGGACTTTGGCCTTATGCACAAGGTATGTGTTGGTTTAAGCTCCTCCATTAGGTGGGCTTTTAGCATCTTACTTATGAATCACAGAAAAAATATATATAATTGATTTTATCATAAAATGCTGCCTTTTTGGTTTCTTGAAGGAAAATTTGATTGTTTTTGAGCTTGATCCTAATGAGCTGAATGTTTGTTTGACCTAGAAAAATGGGAGTAATAACGGGGAATTTGTCTTCCACACTGGAGAACAGAACTACTTGGATTATGGCCGGATTGACACATGGAAAGGTCAAAGGTTAGCACTGAGGCTGTCACAAACAAACGCAACCCTGCTCGTCTTTCTTCATACTCAGTAGTGAAACCTCCCTGGATATTTGAATTAACACATTTCTCTAATCTACTGCTTTATGGCTACCAGTCTGTTTGCCTGCTGGTCTTGGCTGCTGCTTTTGGCACACAACATGGTGGGACATCTTGAGAACTGGAATGCCTTAGCCTTAGGATTGTACTGACCAATCTAATCCAAAATCCCCATCTCTGGTCCCCTAATACTGTAGTTCTAATTGCTCTCTTGCTTCTGGGAAACTGCTTTTTCAAGTGTGTTTGTTGATCAAAGCATCTTTCATGACTGTAATTTAGTCCTCTTATGATAAAGATGACAACGATGTGGATATTGTTTATGCAGATTTTGCACACAACACTTTCTTCTTTCTTTTGATTTGTATTGACAGACTACATTTTTTTTTGTTTGTAAAATGTTTTGTTATGCAAACAAAAAGTTCATATATATTTATTTTGTCTCGTTCTGGTGATTTAAAGGAGAAAAGAAAAAAACGCTCAAGTATTTTTGACATTTTGTTGTTTTGCAGACAGCTGACTTTCTGGTCAAGTAATGAGAGCAACCGCATCTTTGGGTCAGATGGAAGCTCTTTCCATCCCCTATTGAACAAGGATGAGCGCCTTTATATCTTTACTCCAGACCTATGCAGGTAAAGTTCAGTACTGCTGCCTTAAAAGTCCTATAACTTTAAATATATTGCATGCTTAATGCATGTTTTATTGTTGTTTGCATGTTTGCTCCAATGAAGCAAGGCTCTGGCTTGCCAGAGCTGGTTACACTTTTGCACATCCTTATTCAAAGCCTTACAGCTCAAGGCTTCTGTTGTTACAGCGGGGCTGCTTCTGCTAAAGCCGATATGACTGAAGTCAAATATTCCCTTGCTGGATTCAAAGAAGGTGGAATTGTCTCTGATGGTATTGATTTCACAACTTAAGCATTAAGCACACTTACCAAATGTTTGGCTAAATGTCAATCTAAAATGTTTCCAGCTGTTTGCTGACTAGTCAGAGCAAACTGAGCCAATTTCAGGAGTTGAACCTTAAAGGAACGGCTACAAGTGAATTCTTCCAGACAGATGGTCTGCAACAAATTACCACTTTGAAAAATGTTTTGTTTTTTATATATTTGGGCATTTTAAAATGCGAACATCCGTTACTGAATCTCAAATGTGTTTTTAAATTTCCGAAAAAGCATCTTATGCGATGTTTAGCTGAAATCGGACCATTCAAAACTGTTATTGGTAAGATGAGCTGGAACTGCTAGGACCCATCATGAACAACACGAGAATGACCAGTGACAGACTTATTAACAGAACAAAGACTTGCATAAAAAGCAGTGCAGGGCAGGTAATGTATAAATAAAAATTTGACAAACAGGCGCAGACTAGAACACAATGAAATAGTAACTAACTGGGCAAATTAAAGAATATAAATATCAAAAAGGAGTGATCAACAGACAATAACTCTGATGTTAACAATTACCGGTACCAAGGGGATAATCAGATCAACAGAAATGTACAAATTTGTATTCAGTGTAAACCAGGAAGTAACATCCTCAGAACACAAAAGCAAACCTTGAACAAGTACTCAGCTAAAACTAACAATCCATGAGCGGACCCCTGCTCAAAAAGGGTTGGCCAGAAAGGAAGAACCAGGTAAAACAAGGGTGGAAGAAGGCTAGAACAATCACCATTACAGAGGTTGAGACATGACAGCCTGAAACAACCTTATTAAAGACTTTACAGAGATTGAAATGTTGGTAGACGTGTCCAGCCTGAGCCTTTTAGACATTTTAAACAATGTGGTAAATGAATATCTCACTGGACCTCCTTGGAGACTGAAAGTGGACATGGAAGTAAGATGTGGCTCGCTTGATCTTCTTTGAAACTGACACCAGACATTTTAAAGGTGTGTCTGACTGGACCCCCTCACCTGAAACTAGACTTTGACATGGAGAATCAACAGCATCGCATAGTGAGTTGAGCACCCCAAAAAGTGATGCTGGTTTCTTTTTATCAACCAACATGGAAGGTGGAAGACTTTGCCAAGAGTTTCACCTCCTTCATTGCCAAGTGGAGACCCTTGGCGTATTGTTTTTGTACCATTACAGGTAGTTAGATCTTATTACTGTTTTCTTTTACAATTGATACTTTTGTTGGATGTAACTGGGACCTCGTGTACACAATTTCGTTCCACCACATGTATCACATATGATGCAAATGATAATAAACAAAACCTTGACCTTGATGATACTAGTGTTTGCTCTAACTAGAGGTTGGTAAGCCTGAGCTTATTGAACTTTTCTGTCCCCTGGTAACAAATTAAATAAAATTCTGCTGCATTCATTTATGGTCAGATCATTCTATCAGAATGGATGATGAACAAGAAGAAGTAACCAAACACAGAACCCACTTGTGACCATTGACAACTCAAAACCTTAATTATTATTATACAAAAGGCTGACTATGGCAAGACCGGTAACTGAATCCAAAAATCCCAACCAACAGGCAGGAAATTTCAGAAAATTCCAGGTACAGTACAGAAAAAGTGCAGAGAACACAATGACCTGGCAACATGCAACTCAGATAACTTAAATACTAACAGGGAGAAATCAACAAAAAAGGACTCGGGTGTTAATATTTAACAAGGGAGTATCAAACCAGCTGAAATGTATGAAGGAAATACTCCTTCAAAGTTAAACAGGAAGCCAATTGAACACATCACAAAGGCCACAGCATATCTTTAAATAAACCTGATGCTTGGAGGATGAATAGCCTTTTAGCTCATTCAGTCCATTTTATAACAATGTATTTTAAATAAAATCATGCAGAATCTAATACAATAATGGTATCTCAGCTCAGAAAGGCTTAATGAGGGCAGTATCTTGGACAATCAGTCAGGCGGCTCACAGATGTGATGATGTCTCAAATAAAACTGTTCTGAGTTAAGTTTGAAGATGGGTGATAACTTGGCTTTTTCGCCACCGCTATTGTTAGTGCAACATGTTAAACTTGCACCACCGTGTTGCTTATTTAAAAATGTATAAAGATATACTGTACTTCCTCAAAGCTAGGATTTTATTTAAAAATAAATTCCAATGAAACACTTTATATATACTGTACTGTATATACTTGCTTGACCTGCAGTCATTTTTAGTTTAACGTGTTTAATATTCTCAAACATTGCATCTGATCTTTTATAATATCCTGTTCACATGTACCGGTACTGTATTTTCCACTCTGCCCTATAAGTCTCATCAGTACAAAAATGACTAAAAAAGTGGAAAAAATCTATAAATATGTTGCTCCGCTGTATACGTTGCATCTATTATGAGTCACCACTGACAACCCGAAAATGTGGACCTGTGTTGTGCCAAAAATCGATGAGCTGCCAAATGGCGGCCGCGGGAGCGTGCACAAGAGGACTTGAATTTAACAAGATTAGCACTTAAAAACAATTATTTGTTTGCTTAAAATCATAGTAAAGGAGTGTCTAAGTAAGTCTAACTTTTGCTTAATAAATGCACTTCAACGGTTAAATCAGCTGTATACACTGCCTCGGTGCTCCAAGAGAACACAGAGGGAGGAAAAAAAGTAAGGGGGAACGCTGCTTGTTTCTTTGAAATTTAACAAGAAAAACACCTAAAACAATTATTTGTTTGCTTGAAATTATAACAAAGATGTGTCTCAGTCCAACATTTGCTTAACAAATGCACTTTAATGGTCAAATTGGCTGCATTTTGCTCAGCGATGCAGGTGGTTTGACTTGCTCCAAGCAGCGAACAGAACGAAGGTGGCAGCTTATGGCAAGCCGGTTGTATCATTAATAGCTGGCGAAGATTCTCAGTCATCCAGGACATGGTAAATTAAAAAAAGTTCAAGACAGAAACAATTAAGTATAATAAATAAAGTCCAGTTATTTTTGTCTTGAACTTATTTGAATTTGTCGTTATAGCCACGTTTACCTATTACATGATACAACGGGATGCCTTACTTTTACTACTACTCTGCTGTCATCTTGTGGCTGAAAATGGTACTGTACTTTTTTTTCAGTCAGAACCAATGAAAACAGTCATATCTCTGGCAAAAATTGGTTTATAAATATTGGGACAAATCCATAAATACATCGCTTCAGCCTATAAGTCACAGGGCATGCAAATTGTGCAAAAAACTGACCTATACGCTGAAAAATATGGTAGATAACATTGCAGTGTAGATCCTGTTTATTTATATCTGCATTGGAGCCAAATATGCTATTGATGACAATCAATGCTTTTTTTAAAGTGCTTGCCTTCTGTTTTCTCTGCTAATAGTTAAGTGCAATCGGGACATTTTTTTGGATGATCCTCCAGAATTTCAGAGTTAACGGGTCTTTACTGAGAGCTTGATCAATGTGGACGGGGAGTTATCTTTTACACACTGGCAGACTGGTCCCTTGGAGTTTGGTTTCAAAAATGTTGATCCTTGATTGTTGCAAAACATAAATGTCATTAGCTCCTAAATGCAGCAAGAAAATGAAAACAGAAGCTGCAGCCCACATCTTTGTCATTTTGTGCTGTGTGGAAAACATCTGTTGGAGTGATACGGTTTTACCTTTGACTCTGATCGGACATGAGCCAAAAAACCCTCACCCAAATATTTGCACAACACTCTCACCTACTTACACATTGCCTGGTGGTGTCATTGTGTCTGTCTGCCGTGACTAAAGGGGAGACTTCCTCCCTATTCCCTGTACTGTACTGTACTTCTTTTCAATGCCGTAATTCAAAGAGGAATCATTCAGTGATTCATTCAATCGGTCATATTTCTAACCTTTATACACACACTGCTGCCTCAGTGAGCAGAAGATGTGTTAAATGGAGATATGGGATTGATCTGCTGGGTAAAAGCAATGCTAGGATTCCCACTTGCAAACAAACTGCATACCGGTACAGGTACTAACTTTTTGCTGCAGAGCCTGAGCCACAGACGCCTCAAAGTTTTGATGCACTTCAGACAGGTGTCATTGTTCAAATACCAACTTTCTGAGGTTTGTCTTCCCTTTAGCTGTGAAACCTTGAATTGATTTAGCTTTTAATAAATGTTGTGGTCATTGGATAGATCAGACCCAGAATGCAGACAATGAGCTTTAAAAAACAAACCATTTATTATAAAAGGAAGAACAAAAGGCTGTCGAGGCAGCAAAAACTTACAACAATGGAAGGTCACCAGGGACAAAAGTACCGGTAGTCCAAATACACAAATCATAGAAAGAGGTGCATCAAAATACGTCAAAACTGTTACATCCTTGTTTAATCTTTGAAGGAAGGTATTACGTCTGTCATGCTGCATGTTAAAGTTTTGAAAAAGACCTCACAAGACATGTTAGGGCTCAGAGTGTGGGTTGTGGATGACACTATGCTAATGGCACACCAAATCATAACTCCACATCTGTCAAATTGCCAGAGGTGTAGCCATTTTTGTGTTTGCTAAAGTTAATTAGCTATGACAGCCATTTTGAATCAGGTTGACTCCTAAAGTTAATCATTTATAGATGCATATTGAGCGATTACTTTCTGAGAATTCATTATTTTTGTCCAGTGGTGCATGCGATATTTTGCTAACAGACAGATAAATGAACACACAATCACAGATACAGGCATCAGAACTCATATATACAGTTGTCCTTCGCCATATCACAGTTCACTTCTGTTGGATAATTTAATTATCCTATCATCAACTCATTAATCAATTAAGCTGCACAAAGAGAATCCAAGAAGATTTTTTTCAACCCAGTTTACTCCTTGCAAGGGGGCAGAGTTAACACACAGGCATACAAGGTGTTACATGACGCTCCAGTCCAAGGTCTGCCCACAGACAAAGAGTTTGGTAATGGGTATTTAAGCTTTTCCTGACAGAGACGAGGTCAAGACACGACCTCTGCTTCACAGATGTTGAAGGCGTCAGAGTTCATCAGTTATCAGACTCCTCTCTGAGTCGACAGAACGACTCTCTTGTGTTCGCATGCATGGTTCTATATTAATTTAACATTAGAAAGTGAAAACATCCATGACCTTTACATAACTTCCCCCAACATATTCCCCCGTGTTCATGGATTTTTATCTTTTTATCATTAACGTCCTTGCAAGTTAGGATGTATTTAGCATGTGGTGGCAAACCTGCCTAGGGCAAAAATGAGTCCAGTCGGATGGGAAAGCACCATATCATTTCACGTCCCTATGACGGTGGCCCTTTAACGGTGCTTCAGCATCCCTGGGTGTTGTCTGGTTAGAAAACAGCAGCATTTGACTGTAATGCAAAGTATAACATCAAGCTTCATCTTTCTCCATCCAGCCTTGTTTTTGGCAACATCCTCCGGGTGTTTTTGCATTTGGATTGGAGATGCCTCGCAGGAGATTTTCCCGTTTTGGACAGTCTCCTTACTGGTTGAGGCCTCATATTTCTGTGAGGCTGGTGTTTGTAAAGACAACTTCCTGTTTTCAGCTAAACCCACTTTTCTGTACAAGTCCAGTCCCAAAAGGTTAAATTTTAATGCCCAAAACATCTCTGGCAGGAAGAACACATACACAATAATGACAATATACTCTTCTCATAAGGTTAATGCATCAGCACGCATTTTCCATTACCTGTAATTATTTATTTATCTTCTGTAGTATTGTTTTGCAGGTAGGACTTTTAAATCTTAGAAATTAAGTTATTGAAGGTCTTGTTCAGGACTCATAATATGAAAACTGTAACTACAGTAGTCCCTCGCTACTTCGCAGTTCATTTATCGCGGACTCGCTCTATCGCGGTTTTTCAAAGTAAGATTGGGTGGGACACAATTGGCTGACTGATGGTTGAGCCGCATGATCGGCATGGAATTTTTATTTAAAATAAATTATTTTAAATTATTTAGAACCTGCTACACCTTTGTACAGCCCACAGCTGCAGAAAGAAGCTTTCTACTGTACCTTTGTGCAGCCCATGCTGCAGGGCAGACTTCCTGCTGCAGCTGATCAGCTGTTCACTGTGCAGAGCATAGAAGTGGGTGTGGCCAAGAGCACTTTCAAATGGCTGAGAGCAGCGGATGCAGGGAGCTGAAATCATGACATGCTGTGCTCTTTTAGAGCAGTTAGAGTTAAGAAACATTGTTATATGTATACAAATACACTACTACTCACTACTTGTACTACTATTCCTACATGGCGGTTTTTCACTTATCGAGTGGCTTAAGGGTACGGATCCCCTGTGATAAACGAGGGACTACTGTATTATCTTTTTCTGCTAAGTTTTGTCTAAGTGAGAATGCATTAAGAGTCTTTAGCATCCTTTAACATCTTACTGCATATGAATTTTAATTTACCTGGATGACTGAGCTTACAACCTTTTTTCTGAACCACTTTGGTCTTGGTTGTCCTCAGGCTGTTTCTGTGAGTAGCAAGTTGGACATCTGGCCTAAAATATTTGATGGCTGTACATCACATATGTCAAAGTCAAGGCCCGCGGGCCAGATCCGGCCCGCAAATTAATTATTTATGCCCCCCTGGATGATATTTAATTACTATTAGAAATGGCCCACAGGCCACAGCTGCCCACTGGTGTTTTGCACGCACCAACACTACATTCCCCACAATGCAACGGTAGTAGGGGTAGGGCCAATCCGATCCGGAGTCGTGTCTCATGAACCCAGAGTAATAAGACCCGCCTCACGTCACATTCAGGAAATCCATTCCATAGGCTGTGTCTCAATTCAGGGGCTGCATCCTCATGAGTGCGCATTTGTCGGCCGCATACGTCATTGCCCCGCGCGGAGGACTGTCCCAATTCGAAGACTCCTCCTCATGCGGCCGAGGAATGCGGCCTACTTCCTGTCGAAATCTGAGGATGCATTCGTGAATCCTTCCAGACGGAGGCTATCCCAGAATTCATAGCGCCAGCAGAGATTTCGCGGGGGGGGTGGGACTTTCTGCGTGCAGGGTCGGGGCTGCTGCGTGTTGTTGAGTCATCAGCTCGTTCTGACAACAACCTCAGCGCGAATATTCATTCAACCTTTATTTAGTCATCTCAAACAACCTCAGCTCGAATATATCTCATTAAAATTTAACTACAGAAACGACAAAAAAAAATTGTGTTAGCTGAATATACAGTATATTAGTGTTTCTGAGTTTACTGTTTTTGAAGAACTGATTACAAATCAGATTATTTTACACGTGCGTAGCAAGGATTTTCTGAGGGGCAATCTTTTAAAACCCAGAGTGGACCTACAAAATGCAACTTGTCCAGTAGCTCAGTTGGTAAATCAACCTGTGATTGTTGCAGAGATGCTTTTCTCGAAGCTGGTTCAAATCTCACTCGGTACGGTTAAAACTTATTTTACGTTTGTCTTTTATTGGATAAAAAAAAAAGAATCTCAGTCCTCATTTTTTTATCCAATAAAAGACAAACGTAAAATAAGTTTTAACCGTACCGAGTGAGATTCGAACCAGCTTCGAGAAAAGTATCTCTGCACCAATCGCAGGTTGATTTACCAACTGAGCTACTGGACAACTTGCATTTTGTAGGTCCACTCTGGGTTTTAACAGATCGCCCCTTATAAGCTGATTTGTAATCAGTTCTTAACAAACAGTAAACTCAGAAACACTAATATATATACATGTATTCAGATAAATAATATATTTTAGCGGCGTCCCTTCTCTTTCCACACACACCAAGCGCGCACACAAGAACTTCCCACCCACTTCAAGAGAACGCCCCACCCACTTCAAGGCCGGCAAACCTGAAGGCTAGACCGTCCCATTTCAGCAGTTTCGCTCAGCCCACCCGGCCTTGTGAGTGCGTGGCCTACTCGGCCCAGCTAGGCTGGGTCCTCATGAGCCCCTGAATTGAGACACAGCCATAGTTTGCAGCCAGCTACAACGAGCAGACTGTGAGTAGCACTTTAGCTAACAGCTAGCCAACTTTTCATCGTAACATGTCCGCTGTGTGGAAGTATTTTACACTAAACACCACAAGACAGCAACGTGCAATGTCTGCAGAGCCATAGCGCCACATTAAACCGCGGTCAAGTTAGTTTTACGTTGGACATTCGAGCTCTGGGGCTTCAGCGGGACGCCACTCTCGCTGAACCGAAACAGGGAGACCGACCGTGGCCAGCTGCGTCCAGTCCGACCCGCTGTCTGACCGTCTCGTAGGAGGGACAGGCTGAGAGCGGCTGACCGAAATCAGAGCACCCGCCCCGGATTGAACAAGAAAAACACACAGCTGAAGCCACAGACCTCAAATGTTCACCGAGAAATTGCTAAACTTCATCATAATTAATGACCAACAGCTGTCAGTGTAGAAAATGAAGGATTTCACATCTTGATACTTGCAGCCAACAGTAAACAATCATAAAAAAGCATATTAATTAAAAATCACAAGAAAACTGTATTAAAAAAACAAACAAACAGCTACATTATAAAACAATGTAAAATACTAAAAGCAGGAACATGTCTGTGTTGGTTTATGCCAAGAACTTAGCAGATGTAAAGCTATTTAATATTTTATTTAATTCATTTATTCATTCATTTAAAAGAGATGAAATAAAACAAATTCATCAAAAAGAAAACATTGAATGAAAAGAGTGCAGAAAGAAGAAAAAAAATCTTATATCACCCCCCTTATAATAAACATTGAACCAGTCCGGCCCTTGGCTTGTAGCAAATTTGTTTTTTTGGCCCTCTGTGTATTTGACTGTGACACCCCTGCTGTACATGATGGTTGATTGTTTTGGATGGGTGTGTTATGAACGTGTTAAAAGTCTTTAGAGATTCCAACAAGAGGTTGACTTGAAACACAGCAGTGAAGGCTACCTGTGGGACAGATCTGGTTGGAAAGCTGTAGAGTCTGTAGGCTGAGGAAGTCCTCTGGATGGGGGACGAAACATTTCTCACTTAAAGAAACTGGTCCAGATGATTTAACCTTTTTTCGCCGTAAACCTTTATAAATAATCAAATAAATGTAATGCTGCTAATTTGCGGATTTTCACCTACCGTGGGGTCTCTGGAACGTAACCTCTGCAATAGGTGAAGGATCACTGTTTGATGGCTTCGTGCTCCCAGCAGTGCAGGGCAGAGGCTCTCATTCCAGGTCTAAAGTAGAAACATATCAGGCGCTGTTCTTGGCTTCTCTCTGAGGTCAAGGGAAAGGTCTACAGTATTGTTACATGTCTGGCAGGCTGCAGTTCCTCCCACTCAGTTGGCAGACAGTGTATGGAGGGCCTTGTTCTCGCAGAGGATCAGCCAGATTCCTCCACTATCAGGATAAAGCTGCAGTTATTCACAGAACAAGGATGAGCTGCGCACAGTAAAGTGAATCTCCCAGGAGCTGTTGAAACAAAACCGACATTACGTGATTGATGATTTCAGCTGCGACGAGAACTTCATTGCCTCAGTACAACATTGTTTTCTCAGCATGTCTGGAATGTAAAAGTGTCACCATCAGGCTTTCTGTATCAAATAAAATATTACAAATTCACAGAAATCTGCTTTTCCACAGTCAGTTGAAACATTGACACTTGAAACATAGTCTCACACTTGTTTTATCAATTGTAAAAATATAAAAATAAAAATAAAAAAAATATTTGAAGGTGCAAATTATTGCCGAGTGCTGACACTGCTGAAATTTGTTGAAGAAGCTGAAACTGAGTTCTTAAAGCTAAAGGAAGTAGCAACGTTTGCTAAAACGTAAAAAAAACACTATTTACAGGTTAAAAGTAGCAAAAGGCTAGCTCAAAGCTAAAAGTACTAGTACTACTAAATGTGCATAAGAAGAAAACAATATACATGTAGCAAGTACTGTATGCTAAAGCGTATTTAAAAGAGAACATTTTTTAGAAAGATATGAGCAAGTTTCAATGTATTTCTATGGTGATATGTTTTTGCAAATAAAGTTATTTTATAACAACAGTTTAAAAAGAACAAACGTCATTATACCAGTTTCAAGAACAAGCTGGGGGTTTTGGTTTGTGAATGGATAAAATAGCACAAAGTGTGCCATTTTCACAAAGTGTGCTACATTGTAAAAGAGCTTAATTATGGAGCATTATGATTGTTGAGTTTTTTTTAAATAATGTTTTGTTTTAGTCAATAAAATAAACTTCTATTATATAAAGATGTAACCACAAGCTCTTATGAAGTGAAAAAGTAATAATTTTATCCTGAGAGGATACCCTGATATTACACAGCTGTTTTCATTTTAAATCAAATGTATACCATTGTTTTTTTTTTTGTTCCTGTGCTCTGGCAACAGACGTATGTCGCTGCTTTTTATTAACCTGCCCATCTCCCAAGTAATTAATGAGTATCACAACTTTGTGAAGCATGTTTTTGAACTGAGTTCAAGAATTTGATAGCATTATGTGACAGAATTTCACTCACGTGTGTTTTTGAAGACACGGGGACAAAACTTGGTCCATTACTGAGTCGTCTCTGGCAGTAGAGGTAGACACAAGAGCCAGACTGGCACGAAAGTTCACATTCACTCCAACGAGTGAGTCGACACTCTTGTTACTGATTACGTGTAACGACACAGCAATGCGTCTCTGAGTAGCCTCTGTTTGTTCTGTGATTTACACAATGGGAACAGTGGCATGCCATAAAGCACTAGTGGTGTGATGCACCTTGGAAATGGGAACACAGGGTGAAGTCCATTAAGGTTTTGTGCTATTGTATAAAGTTCTAAATGGCTTTCATAAGTGATAAAATTGACAAAAATTTAACCTTAAAGACGTCAAAGGAGCAAAACTGGTAACAACCCAAGTCACGACCTGAACACATTGACCTACCACAATGAAACAAATAGTGCCTGATCAGACCACTTGAGACAAACAGAAATTTTAACTTGTTTTCAAACTCAGGCAAGACAGAGTTTGTGCATTTTAGACCTGAGCAGCCTTTCACTGACTCTGGATTGCATCAACTTGGCTTCCAGTACGACCAGTGCAAATTGTGTATTAATTCTAGTTGTGCTTACTGCCCTTGAACTGACTTTATGTGGTACACGGTGCTCAAAAATCTGTCAAAATG
This sequence comes from Garcialebias charrua, assembly GCA_038048925.1. Classification (NCBI taxonomy): domain Eukaryota; kingdom Metazoa; phylum Chordata; class Actinopteri; order Cyprinodontiformes; family Rivulidae; genus Garcialebias; species Garcialebias charrua. Next base: position 39,221 of record JBBPBX010006335.1, read on the forward strand.
AAATTGTTTCGCTTAATGCACCTTATAATCAGGGCGTCTGTGGCTGAGTGGTTAGAGCTGTCATCCTCCAATGCAAGAGTTGGGGGTTTGATTCCACCAGCAGTCACATGCCGAAGTGTCCCTGAGCTACCCCTCATTGCCTCCGATGTGTTACCATTTTCCATAATCTGGTGCGCCTTATGTATGAAAACAGACCCGTTCATTGATACTGCGCTTTAAAATCTGGTGCGTCATATAGTCTGAAAAATATTCTAAAGAACTTTGGAGTGATGTTTGACAAGGACATGTAGTTTAATTCCCACATTAAATCCTCTCCACCTGTGCATATCACTAAAATTCGAAACGTTTTGCTCCAAAATGAGGGAAAAAAAAGTCCCAAGCAAAAATCACTTCAATGTTGGACTCTTTATTATCTGGATGTCTAAACAATTCATTTAAAAGTCTTCAGTTGATCCAAAATGTTGCTGCCAGAGTTCTGATGAGGACATTTGTTCATTTTTATTTCGAAGAAAACTTAAAATCTGACTTCTAACGTACCATTCTGTAAACAACCAAGCTCCATAATGCATTAAAGATGTTATTGTTCCAAATTTTCTTAACAGAGCACTTCACTGTCTTCACACAGACTGCAGGTTTACTTGTGGTTCCTAGAGTTTCTGAAAGCAGAATGGGAGGCAGAGCTTATCAAACTCCTCTCTTGTGGACCCAACTTCCAGTTTCTGTTTGTTTTTGATCAATCCTACAGTTAGTGTTGGGTTTCTTGACCTATCCATTAGTTATGCTGCTTAGATTGCTGAAGGATGTAATAAACACAAGTATAAATAATTTTAGTGTTTTTATTCTACGACACAAAATTCTCCTTTCAGTTTTTACCTAGTAAAATAAAATTCTGCTTTCCTCTCCAGGACGATCTACATGGAGTTTGAGAAAGATGTTAACGTGAAGGGAATCCCCGCCTATCGCTTCACACCACCGCGCTCGGTTTTGGCCAGCAAGGAGGAGAACCCAGCCAACAAAGGATTTTGCATCACCCCACAGGAGTGCCTGGGAACTGGGGTTCTTAAAGTCAGTCCATGTCGGAAAGGTGATTGTCAGCCTGCGCAGCACATTTTGTCAGGCAGTCTTTGAACTTCTTTGTGCCACTCGCATGGTCCTTTTGTGTCAGCAACATTTTTCCTTTCAGTGCTTATACTAAAACCTCACAAGTAAAACTGTGAAAGCTTTCAAAGATGTATGCTGTTGGGTTGTTCAAAGGAGTTCTCTGGCCCACACATTTTAGTTTAGTTTAGTTTATTCATTCATTTGATAAAAAACTAAATAATACAACATTTCACAACAAATAGATATACAACGCATAAATAAAATGAAGGGTGGCAGTAAGAAGAAAAAATCTTATTTTAACTGCCCCCTCTTACAATCCATCAAATCAAACAACAATCAACGTTAACCAATAAAAAAACAAGAAATAATTCACCAAAAAAAAAAATTGAACTACAAAGCAACATACACAACAGTATTTCATTTATATCTTTGCAATAGTCCACTTTTTATCATTTTCTTAAATGTAATCATTGTTGCTGCATTTTTGACTTCAGTCTCCAAGACATTTTTTCCATATCTGTTTTGCTCTTCATCCATGATGGATGAGAGATGGCCGCGCTGACGAACATGCGTGTTTTGAACATGCGTGTTTTGAATTGCAGCAGCTTAACATTCTCTGACCTCTGGATGACTGTGTTTACATGATCACGTTGTATTGGTTTACTGGTGCAATGTTAATAAAATCTCTTATTCCATAAGCCAATTCCTTGAATTGAGGTTGACCGACCCTTTAAACTGGTTCTATATTGTGGTTTAATAAATACTTCTATCCCCTTAAGATTATAACAGCTTCGCCGTTTAACAAACTGCATTTGGATATTTACAGGCAGTTGATTTTTATGAGCTCTATACATAACTAATACAAATATTATAATCCACCAAGTCCTGGAACTTCAACAATTTCAATTGATCAAATAAGGTGTTAGAAGGGTGACAATAATGTTTTCCTGTGATTATTCTAACAGCTCTTTTTTGTAGCAAAAAATAGGCTCTGTAAATGTTTTACAAGCTTTCCCCCAAACAACAATGCAGTAAATCAAATGTGGAACAATAATTGTATTATACAACAAATACAGGGCTCTGTCATTCAACAAGTCCCTGACTCTGTATAATACAGCAATGGACTTAGCCATCTTTGTCCTAACAGAATTTATGTGATTCTTCCACGTCAATTTATCATCAATAATAACGCCCAAAAACTTCACTTCATTGGCACGACAGATTTCAGCACTATCAATCATAAATGGAACATTAACAGTTTTCTTTTTTTTTTACTGAATATCTGGGTTTTATCTAAATTCAACGATAATTTATTTAGTTTAAACCAATTTTGAATTTTAACAAATTCTGTCGTCATCAACTCAAACAACTGTTCAATATCTTTACCAAAACAAAAGAATGTGGTATCATCAGCAAACAATATACACCTAAGGAGTCCTGACACTTTTACCAAGTCATTTACATATAGAATAAACAGCTTTGGGCCAAGTACAGAACCCTGAGGGACTCCACAGGTAATATTGCAGAGGTCGGATCTTACATCATTTATCTGCACAAATTGTTTTCTATTTTTCAAATAACTGGATACCCACTGCAATGCTAGTCCTCTGATACCGTATTTACTCAATTTGTCAATGAGAATATCATGATCGATAGTATCGAAAGCTTTCTTTAAATCAACAAAAACACTTAAACAATTTTGCTTTTGGTCAATAGCCGTAGTTATGTGTTCCATAAATTCCATGATAGCCATTGACGTAGAGTTTTGTTTTCTGAATCCATATTGACTATCACTCAAGATATTTTGTTTATCAATGAATTCATCTAATCTTAGCACAAATAATTTTTCCAAAATCTTCGAAAACTGTGGCAATAGGGATATGGGTCTATAATTGTTGAATATACCTTTATCACCATCTTTAAAGAGAGGTACTATTTTAGCAGTTTTCATATTTTCTGGAAATGTTCCTGTCGAAAATGATAAGTTACATATATATGTAAATGGCTCAACGATATGACTCATGATATTCTTCACAAGCTTCATGTCCATATCAACCCAGTCTTTGGATCTCTTGTCTGAAAAAGTTTTAACCACATTCATTATTTCTTCTTCGTCGATTTCCTTAAGATAAATACTATTTACACAGTTAATAATTGAGTGGTTCACTGTATCATTTACCTTAGGTATTTTATCTGCAAGGACTGATCCAACATTCACAAAGTATTGATTAAATCCGTTTGCAATTTCAATGTCGTCATGAATTTCATCATTATCCTTTACAAAATGTTGTGAAATACCCATCTTTGACCTATGGTTCTTCAAAACATCATTCATCACTCGCCATGTAGCTTTCATATCACCGTTACTTTTACTTAATAAACCACTATAATATTCCTTTTTGTGTTTCCTTATAATCCCAACCAATTTGTTTTTATACCTCTTATATTTTTCTTCAGATTCTTGTGTTCTTGATTTCAGAAAACATGAATACAAATAATTCTTTTTTTTTACAAGCATTTCTCAATCCCTTAGTCATCCATGGTTGGTCAACAGTGTTTTTCCTGGGAAAATTTATTTGCATACAATTTTTTTCATATAGAGTTTCTAGAATATTCATAAACTCATTATATGATGAATTCACATCTTCAACATACACATTTTCCCAAGTTTGTTTATCTAAATCTTCCTTTAATCTGTCTAACGCTTGTTTGGATGTGTTTATTATTTTTTTCTTCCTTTTAACTGCTCTTATGGTATTCTGATCATTTTTATAGATTGTAAAAATGGGCAAGTGATCACTTAGGTCAGTAGTAAGAATACCACCCATTACATCCCCATTTGTTATATTTGTGAAAAAATTATCAATTGTTGTGGCACTATGACATGCAATTCTTGTAGGCTTGGATATTAAAGGATAAAGATTGTAGGGATATAGCACCCTCATGTCCGTATGGGATGTGGGCCTCTCCACATCTCTCTGAAACTCTCTGTTAGACTTTCTTGAAGCTCTCAAGGACACTATTTTTGCAATTATTATGAATTAATGGACACCAATTAATCAGATTGAACTTTCTCTTTAATGTGTGTTAATTCAGAATTGATCTACAGTATATTTTGTCATTTTAATGATGATCTGTTACTTGCATGAGTTTGACCTTCTGCTGGTTTTATTTCTGCAAGAGCAAGCAGGTTCTGAATCTGGGACGTAAAGGCTGTGCAGCTTCCTTCTCTGTTTTGTCTATGATCTTAGACATAACATTCTCTGTGCTCACAAGCAGGCCATCTGGCCGATTTTGTAAACAGTTTTCCTGTTGTCCATAGAGACAGTTCTGCCTATGAGATGAAAACCCATCTCTTATTTTGTTAAAACCAGCCAATAGTTATTAAGGAGGTGAGGGAGACCCCGCCTCCCATATAAAGGTCATTTCCTGCATTTTTTCATCAGTGCTTTGGGGAGAACTAAGTCACAACCTGCTTCTCTCCTCTGGAAAAGCTGGAGACGTTCCGGTCAATGTGTCAAATAGACCCACGTTTCAGCTGGAGTTATAGTAAAGCTTACTGTAACTCACTCACTCATCTTCTGGAAGAATTTGTTTTCTGAAGTTTTATTTTGAAAGTCCAGCCAGTAGCTGGCTCTATTCCTGCCGGGAGAAGCGCACTTCTTGCTCGTCTGAATCAGCTCACACGCGCATAGGTCATCTGGGCGTGAACTGGACAACACAGTCCGTTAGTGTCCATAAACTTCAACTCTTATCTCCAAGACGTATCGTCAACAGGTAACGAGGCGTTGATGTGTTCTGAGCGTGTGAGAAGCCCAGCTAAGACCTGTATGGGAAAGTTTGCCACCCTGGTTGTTTTCAAAATAATTAACTTCCAGCGTGTCCTGGGTCTTCCTCTGGGTCTCCTCCCGGTGGGACATGCCCGGAACACCTCACCAGGGAGGCGTCCAGGAGGCATCCTAACCAGATGCCCGAGCCACCTCAACTGGCTCCTCTCGATGTGGAGAAGCAGCGGCTCTACTCCGAGTCCCTCCCGGATGACTGAGCTTCTCACCCTATCTCTAAGGGAGAGTCCAGACACCCTGCGGAGAAAACTCATTTCAGCCGCTTGTATCCGAGATCTCGTTCTTTCGGTCATAACCCAGAGCTCATGACCATGAAATGTCAATAATTGTTGATAATTTAATGGAAATGGTAACAATAGAGCTAATATGTAAGAACTTTAAAAACGTCATAGTGAGTTGTGCATACAGATCACCGAGCTCAAACATAGCAATGTTTACTGATAAAGTCATGGAGCTATTAGAAAAGAACTTTAATAAGAAAAAAAAAATTCTGCGGAGACTTTAATATTGATATAGGAAATACAGCGGATGACACTAACATCAGTACATTTATACATTCAATGTATAGCCTGAATCTTGTAATGAAATAATGTGGGGTAAGGTATTTAAACACTTACTGGGCCACCATTATTGTAGAGATATAGGACTTACTGGTCAGTTTACTGACTTACCTATATTTCTAGATGCGCAGGTCTGAGCAGACATTATCTGCACAAACATGCCACCAATTCGCGAGTTCTTCCTTTTTCCGATACTAAATTGCTTTTACTGTAATTAGGAAAAATGTAATTTCACGAGAGACTTCAACTTATGTTGGTCTACCAGGAAATAGACCTTTTATTGAAACTATCACAAAAATTACATTAAACATTTGTATCGATATTAGCTCTGATTTACTAACTAAGTTGACAAGAATTCAAATTAAAACAAACAGACAGTCAGGAACTTAAACTGTTGGCACATTACTTGACAGATTAAAGCTTATGAAAAATAAGAAAATAGGAGGAAGAAGATGAACGAAAGCTAAGTTAACGGAAGTTAATTATTTTGAAAACAACCAGGGTGGCAAACTTTCCCATACAGGTCTTAGCTGGGCTTCTCACACGCTCAGAACACATCAACGCCTCGTTACCTGTTGACGATACGTCTTGGAGATAAGAGTTGAAGTTTATGGACACTAACGGACTGTGTTGTCCAGTTCACGCCCAGATGACCTATGCGCGTGTGAGCTGATTCAGACGAGCAAGAAGTGCGCTTCTCCCGGCAGGAATAGAGCCAGCTACTGGCTGGACTTTCAAAATAAAACTTCAGAAAACAAATTCTTCCAGAAGATGAGTGAGTGAGTTACAGTAAGCTTTACTGTAACTCCAGCTGAAACGTGGGTCTATTTGACACATTGACCGGAACGTCTCCAGCTTTTCCAGAGGAGAGAAGCAGGTTGACTTAGTTCTCCCCAAAGCACTGATGAAAAAATGCAGGAAATGACCTTTATATGGGAGGCGGGGTCTCCCTCACCTCCTTAATAACTATTGGCTGGTTTTAACAAAATAAGAGATGGGTTTTCATCTCATAGGCAGAACTGTCTCTATGGACAACAGGAAAACTGTTTACAAAATCAGCCAGATGGCCTGCTTGTGAGCACAGAGAATGTTATGTCTAAGATCATAGACAAAACAGAGAAGGAAGCTGCACAGCCTTTACGTCCCAGATTCAGAACCTGCTTGCTCTTGCAGAAATAAAACCAGCAGAAGGTCAAACTCATGCAAGTAACAGATCATCATTAAAATGACAAAATATACTGTAGATCAATTCTGAATTAACACACATTAAAGAGAAAGTTCAATCTGATTAATTGGTGTCCATTAATTCATAATAATTGCAAAAATAGTGTCCTTGAGAGCTTCAAGAAAGTCTAACAGAGAGTTTCAGAGAGATGTGGAGAGGCCCACATCCCATACGGACATGAGGGTGCTATATCCCTACAATCTTTATCCTTTAATATCCAAGCCTACAAGAATTGCATGTCATAGTGCCACAACAATTGATAATTTTTTCACAAATATAACAAATGGGGATGTAATGGGTGGTATTCTTACTACTGACCTAAGTGATCACTTGCCCATTTTTACAATCTATAAAAATGATCAGAATACCATAAGAGCAATTAAAAGGAAGAAAAAAATAATAAACACATCCAAACAAGCGTTAGACAGATTAAAGGAAGATTTAGATAAACAAACTTGGGAAAACGTGTATGTTGAAGATGTGAATTCATCATATAATGAGTTTATGAATATTCTAGAAACTCTATATGAAAAAAATTGTATGCAAATAAATTTTCCCAGGAAAAACACTGTTGACCAACCATGGATGACTAAGGGATTGAGAAATGCTTGTAAAAAAAAAGAATTATTTGTATTCATGTTTTCTGAAATCAAGAACACAAGAATCTGAAGAAAAATATAAGAGGTATAAAAACAAATTGGTTGGGATTATAAGGAAACACAAAAAGGAATATTATAGTGGTTTATTAAGTAAAAGTAACGGTGATATGAAAGCTACATGGCGAGTGATGAATGATGTTTTGAAGAACCATAGGTCAAAGATGGGTATTTCACAACATTTTGTAAAGGATAATGATGAAATTCATGACGACATTGAAATTGCAAACGGATTTAATCAATACTTTGTGAATGTTGGATCAGTCCTTGCAGATAAAATACCTAAGGTAAATGATACAGTGAACCACTCAATTATTAACTGTGTAAATAGTATTTATCTTAAGGAAATCGACGAAGAAGAAATAATGAATGTGGTTAAAACTTTTTCAGACAAGAGATCCAAAGACTGGGTTGATATGGACATGAAGCTTGTGAAGAATATCATGAGTCATATCGTTGAGCCATTTACATATATATGTAACTTATCATTTTCGACAGGAACATTTCCAGAAAATATGAAAACTGCTAAAATAGTACCTCTCTTTAAAGATGGTGATAAAGGTATATTCAACAATTATAGACCCATATCCCTATTGCCACAGTTTTCGAAGATTTTGAAAAATTATTTGTGCTAAGATTAGATGAATTCATTGATAAACAAAATATCTTGAGTGATAGTCAATATGGATTCAGAAAACAAAACTCTACGTCAATGGCTATCATGGAATTTATGGAACACATAACTACGGCTATTGACCAAAAGCAAAATTGTTTGTGTTTTTGTTGATTTAAAGAAAGCTTTCGATACTATCGATCATGATATTCTCATTGACAAATTGAGTAAATACGGTATCAGAGGACTAGCATTGCAGTGGGTATCCAGTTATTTGAAAAATAGAAAACAATTTGTGCAGATAAATGATGTAAGATCCGACCTCTGCAATATTACCTGTGGAGTCCCTCAGGGTTCTGTACTTGGCCCAAAGCTGTTTATTCTATATGTAAATGACTTGGTAAAAGTGTCAGGACTCCTTAGGTGTATATTGTTTGCTGATGATACCACATTCTTTTGTTTTGGTAAAGATATTGAACAGTTGTTTGAGTTGATGATGACAGAATTTGTTAAAATTCAAAATTGGTTTAAACTAAATAAATTATCGTTGAATTTAGATAAAACCCAGATATTCAGTAAAAAAAAAAAGAAAACTGTTAATGTTCCATTTATGATTGATAGTGCTGAAATCTGTCGTGCCAATGAAGTGAAGTTTTTGGGCGTTATTATTGATGATAAATTGACGTGGAAGAATCACATAAATTCTGTTAGGACAAAGATGGCTAAGTCCATTGCTGTATTATACAGAGTCAGGGACTTGTTGAATGACAGAGCCCTGTATTTGTTGTATAATACAATTATTGTTCCACATTTGATTTACTGCATTGTTGTTTGGGGGAAAGCTTGTAAAACATTTACACAGCCTATTTTTTGCTACAAAAAAGAGCTGTTAGAATAATCACAGGAAAACATTATTGTCACCCTTCTAACACCTTATTTGATCAATTGAAATTGTTGAAGTTCCAGGACTTGGTGGATTATAATATTTGTATTAGTTACAGTATGTATAGAGCTCATAAAAATCAACTGCCTGTAAATATCCAAATGCAGTTTGTTAAACGGCGAAGCTGTTATAATCTTAAGGGGATAGAAGTATTTATTAAACCACAATATAGAACCAGTTTAAAGGGTCGGTCAACCTCAATTCAAGGAATTGGCTTATGGAATAAGAGATTTTATTAACATTGCACCAGTAAACCAATACAACGTGATCATGTAAACACAGTCATCCAGAGGTCAGAGAATGTTAAGCTGCTGCAATTCAAAACACGCATGTTCAAAACACGCATGTTCGTCAGCGCGGCCATCTCTCATCCATCATGGATGAAGAGCAAAACAGATATGGAAAAAATGTCTTGGAGACTGAAGTCAAAAATGCAGCAACAATGATTACATTTAAGAAAATGATAAAAAGTGGACTATTGCAAAGATATAAATGAAATACTGTTGTGTATGTTGCTTTGTAGTTCAATTTTTTTTTGGTGAATTATTTCTTGTTTTTTTATTGGTTAACGTTGATTGTTGTTTGATTTGATGGATTGTAAGAGGGGGCAGTTAAAATAAGATTTTTTCTTCTTACTGCCACCCTTCATTTTATTTATGCGTTGTATATCTATTTGTTGTGAAATGTTGTATTATTTAGTTTTTTATCAAATGAATGAATAAACTAAACTAAACTAAAATGTGTGGGCCAGAGAACTCCTTTGAACAACCCAACAGCATACATCTTTGAAAGCTTTCACAGTTTTACTTGTGAGGTTTTAGTATAAGCACTGAAAGGAAAAATGTTGCTGACACAAAAGGACCATGCGAGTGGCACAAAGAAGTTCAAAGACTGCCTGACAAAATGTGCTGCGCAGGCTGACAATCACCTTTCCGACATGGACTGACTTTAAGAACCCCAGTTCCCAGGCACTCCTGTGGGGTGATGCAAAATCCTTTGTTGGCTGGGTTCTCCTCCTTGCTGGCCAAAACCGAGCGCGGTGGTGTGAAGCGATAGGCGGGGATTCCCTTCACGTTAACATCTTTCTCAAACTCCATGTAGATCGTCCTGGAGAGGAAAGCAGAATTTTATTTTACTAGGTAAAAACTGAAAGGAGAATTTTGTGTCGTAGAATAAAAACACTAAAATTATTTATACTTGTGTTTATTACATCCTTCAGCAATCTAAGCAGCATAACTAATGGATAGGTCAAGAAACCCAACACTAACTGTAGGATTGATCAAAAACAAACAGAAACTGGAAGTTGGGTCCACAAGAGAGGAGTTTGATAAGCTCTGCCTCCCATTCTGCTTTCAGAAACTCTAGGAACCACAAGTAAACCTGCAGTCTGTGTGAAGACAGTGAAGTGCTCTGTTAAGAAAATTTGGAACAATAACATCTTTAATGCATTATGGAGCTTGGTTGTTTACAGAATGGTACGTTAGAAGTCAGATTTTAAGTTTTCTTCGAAATAAAAATGAACAAATGTCCTCATCAGAACTCTGGCAGCAACATTTTGGATCAACTGAAGACTTTTAAATGAATTGTTTAGACATCCAGATAATAAAGAGTCCAACATTGAAGTGATTTTTGCTTGGGACTTTTTTTTCCCTCATTTTGGAGCAAAACGTTTCGAATTTTAGTGATATGCACAGGTGGAGAGGATTTAATGTGGGAATTAAACTACATGTCCTTGTCAAACATCACTCCAAAGTTCTTTAGAATATTTTTCAGACTATATGACGCACCAGATTTTAAAGCGCAGTATCAATGAACGGGTCTGTTTTCATACATAAGGCGCACCAGATTATGGAAAATGGTAACACATCGGAGGCAATGAGGGGTAGCTCAGGGACACTTCGGCATGTGACTGCTGGTGGAATCAAACCCCCAACTCTTGCATTGGAGGATGACAGCTCTAACCACTCAGCCACAGACGCCCTGATTATAAGGTGCATTAAGCGAAACAATTTCATTTTGACAGATTTTTGAGCACCGTGTACCACATAAAGTCAGTTCAAGGGCAGTAAGCACAACTAGAATTAATACACAATTTGCACTGGTCGTACTGGAAGCCAAGTTGATGCAATCCAGAGTCAGTGAAAGGCTGCTCAGGTCTAAAATGCACAAACTCTGTCTTGCCTGAGTTTGAAAACAAGTTAAAATTTCTGTTTGTCTCAAGTGGTCTGATCAGGCACTATTTGTTTCATTGTGGTAGGTCAATGTGTTCAGGTCGTGACTTGGGTTGTTACCAGTTTTGCTCCTTTGACGTCTTTAAGGTTAAATTTTTGTCAATTTTATCACTTATGAAAGCCATTTAGAACTTTATACAATAGCACAAAACCTTAATGGACTTCACCCTGTGTTCCCATTTCCAAGGTGCATCACACCACTAGTGCTTTATGGCATGCCACTGTTCCCATTGTGTAAATCACAGAACAAACAGAGGCTACTCAGAGACGCATTGCTGTGTCGTTACACGTAATCAGTAACAAGAGTGTCGACTCACTCGTTGGAGTGAATGTGAACTTTCGTGCCAGTCTGGCTCTTGTGTCTACCTCTACTGCCAGAGACGACTCAGTAATGGACCAAGTTTTGTCCCCGTGTCTTCAAAAACACACGTGAGTGAAATTCTGTCACATAATGCTATCAAATTCTTGAACTCAGTTCAAAAACATGCTTCACAAAGTTGTGATACTCATTAATTACTTGGGAGATGGGCAGGTTAATAAAAAGCAGCGACATACGTCTGTTGCCAGAGCACAGGAACAAAAAAAAAAACAATGGTATACATTTGATTTAAAATGAAAACAGCTGTGTAATATCAGGGTATCCTCTCAGGATAAAATTATTACTTTTTCACTTCATAAGAGCTTGTGGTTACATCTTTATATAATAGAAGTTTATTTTATTGACTAAAACAAAACATTATTTAAAAAAAACTCAACAATCATAATGCTCCATAATTAAGCTCTTTTACAATGTAGCACACTTTGTGAAAATGGCACACTTTGTGCTATTTTATCCATTCACAAACCAAAACCCCCAGCTTGTTCTTGAAACTGGTATAATGACGTTTGTTCTTTTTAAACTGTTGTTATAAAATAACTTTATTTGCAAAAACATATCACCATAGAAATACATTGAAACTTGCTCATATCTTTCTAAAAAATGTTCTCTTTTAAATACGCTTTAGCATACAGTACTTGCTACATGTATATTGTTTTCTTCTTATGCACATTTAGTAGTACTAGTACTTTTAGCTTTGAGCTAGCCTTTTGCTACTTTTAACCTGTAAATAGTGTTTTTTTTACGTTTTAGCAAACGTTGCTACTTCCTTTAGCTTTAAGAACTCAGTTTCAGCTTCTTCAACAAATTTCAGCAGTGTCAGCACTCGGCAATAATTTGCACCTTCAAATATTTTTTTTATTTTTATTTTTATATTTTTACAATTGATAAAACAAGTGTGAGACTATGTTTCAAGTGTCAATGTTTCAACTGACTGTGGAAAAGCAGATTTCTGTGAATTTGTAATATTTTATTTGATACAGAAAGCCTGATGGTGACACTTTTACATTCCAGACATGCTGAGAAAACAATGTTGTACTGAGGCAATGAAGTTCTCGTCGCAGCTGAAATCATCAATCACGTAATGTCGGTTTTGTTTCAACAGCTCCTGGGAGATTCACTTTACTGTGCGCAGCTCATCCTTGTTCTGTGAATAACTGCAGCTTTATCCTGATAGTGGAGGAATCTGGCTGATCCTCTGCGAGAACAAGGCCCTCCATACACTGTCTGCCAACTGAGTGGGAGGAACTGCAGCCTGCCAGACATGTAACAATACTGTAGACCTTTCCCTTGACCTCAGAGAGAAGCCAAGAACAGCGCCTGATATGTTTCTACTTTAGACCTGGAATGAGAGCCTCTGCCCTGCACTGCTGGGAGCACGAAGCCATCAAACAGTGATCCTTCACCTATTGCAGAGGTTACGTTCCAGAGACCCCACGGTAGGTGAAAATCCGCAAATTAGCAGCATTACATTTATTTGATTATTTATAAAGGTTTACGGCGAAAAAAGGTTAAATCATCTGGACCAGTTTCTTTAAGTGAGAAATGTTTCGTCCCCCATCCAGAGGACTTCCTCAGCCTACAGACTCTACAGCTTTCCAACCAGATCTGTCCCACAGGTAGCCTTCACTGCTGTGTTTCAAGTCAACCTCTTGTTGGAATCTCTAAAGACTTTTAACACGTTCATAACACACCCATCCAAAACAATCAACCATCATGTACAGCAGGGGTGTCACAGTCAAATACACAGAGGGCCAAAAAAACAAATTTGCTACAAGCCAAGGGCCGGACTGGTTCAATGTTTATTATAAGGGGGGTGATATAAGATTTTTTTTCTTCTTTCTGCACTCTTTTCATTCAATGTTTTCTTTTTGATGAATTTGTTTTATTTCATCTCTTTTAAATGAATGAATAAATGAATAAAATAAAATATTAAATAGCTTTACATATGCTAAGTTCTTGGCATAAACCAACACAGACATGTTCCTGCTTTTAGTATTTTACATAGTTTTATAATGTAGCTGTTAATGTTATGATTTTTTTAATACAGTTTTCTTGTGATTTTTAATTAATATGCTTTTTTATGATTGTTTACTGTTGGCTGCAAGTATCAAGCTGTGAAATCCTTCATTTTCTACAGCTGATAGCTGTTGGTCATTAATTATGATGAAGTTTAGCAACTTCTCGGTGAACATTTGAGCTGTGGCTTCAGCTGTGTGTTTTTCTTGTTCAATCCGGGGCGGGCTCTGATTTCGGTCAGCCGCTCTCAGCCTGTCCCTCCTACGAGACGGTCAGACAGCGGGTCGGACTGGACGCAGCTGGCCACGGTCAGTCTCCCTGTTTCGGTTCAGCGAGAGTGGCGTCCCGCTGAAGCCCCAGAGCTCGAATGTCCAACGTAAAACTAACTTGACCGCGGTTTAATGTGGCGCTATGGCTCTGCAGACATTGCACGTTGCTGTCTTGTGGTGTTTAGTGTAAAATACTTCCACACAGCGGACATGTTACGATGAAAAGTTGGCTAGCTGTTAGCTAAAGTGCTACTCACAGTCTGCTCGTTGTAGCTGGCTGCAAACTATGGCTGTGTCTCAATTCAGGGGCTCATGAGGACCCAGCCTAGCTGGGCCGAGTAGGCCACGCACTCACAAGGCCGGGTGGGCTGAGCGAAACTGCTGAAATGGGACGGTCTAGCCTTCAGGTTTGCCGGCCTTGAAGTGGGTGGGGCGTTCTCTTGAAGTGGGTGGGAAGTTCTTGTGTGCGCGCTTTGTGTGTGTGGAAAGAGAAGGGACGCCGCTAAAATATATTATTTATCTGAATACATGTATATATATTAGTGTTTCTGAGTTTACTGTTTGTTAAGAACTGATTACAAATCAGCTTATAAGGGGCGATCTGTTAAAACCCAGAGTGGACCTACAAAATGCAAGTTGTCCAGTAGCTCAGTTGGTAAATCAACCTGCGATTGGTGCAGAGATACTTTTCTCGAAGCTGGTTCGAATCTCACTCGGTACGGTTAAAACTTATTTTACGTTTGTCTTTTATTGGATAAAAAAATGAGGACTGAGATTCTTTTTTTTTTATCCAATAAAAGACAAACGTAAAATAAGTTTTAACCGTACCGAGTGAGATTTGAACCAGCTTCGAGAAAAGCATCTCTGCAACAATCACAGGTTGATTTACCAACTGAGCTACTGGACAAGTTGCATTTTGTAGGTCCACTCTGGGTTTTAAAAGATTGCCCCTCAGAAAATCCTTGCTACGCACGTGTAAAATAATCTGATTTGTAATCAGTTCTTCAAAAACAGTAAACTCAGAAACACTAATATACTGTATATTCAGCTAACACAATTTTTTTTTGTCGTTTCTGAAGTTAAATTTTAATGAGATATATTCGAGCTGAGGTTGTTTGAGATGACTAAATAAAGGTTGAATGAATATTCGCGCTGAGGTTGTTGTTAAAACGAGCTGATGACTCAACAACACACAGCAGCCCCGACTCTGCACGCAGAAAGTCCCACCCCCCCCGCGAAATCTCTGCTGGCGCTATGAATTCTGGGATAGCCTCCGTCTGGAAGGATTCACGAATGCATCCTCAGATTTCGACAGGAAGTAGGCCGCATTCCTCGGCCGCATGAGGAGGAGTCTTCGAATTGGGACAGTCCTCCGCGCGGGGCAATGACGTATGCGGCCGACAAATGCGCACTCATGAGGATGCAGCCCCTGAATTGAGACACAGCCTATGGAATGGATTTCCTGAATGTGACGTGAGGCGGGTCTTATTACTCTGGGTTCATGAGACACGACTCCGGATCGGATTGGCCCTACCCCTACTACCGTTGCATTGTGGGGAATGTAGTGTTGGTGCGTGCAAAACACCAGTGGGCAGCTGTGGCCTGTGGGCCATTTCTAATAGTAATTAAATATCATCCAGGGGGGCATAAATAATTAATTTGCGGGCCGGATCTGGCCCGCGGGCCTTGACTTTGACATATGTGATGTACAGCCATCAAATATTTTAGGCCAGATGTCCAACTTGCTACTCACAGAAACAGCCTGAGGACAACCAAGACCAAAGTGGTTCAGAAAAAAGGTTGTAAGCTCAGTCATCCAGGTAAATTAAAATTCATATGCAGTAAGATGTTAAAGGATGCTAAAGACTCTTAATGCATTCTCACTTAGACAAAACTTAGCAGAAAAAGATAATACAGTAGTCCCTCGTTTATCACAGGGGATCCGTACCCTTAAGCCACTCGATAAGTGAAAAACCGCCATGTAGGAATAGTAGTACAAGTAGTGAGTAGTAGTGTATTTGTATACATATAACAATGTTTCTTAACTCTAACTGCTCTAAAAGAGCACAGCATGTCATGATTTCAGCTCCCTGCATCCGCTGCTCTCAGCCATTTGAAAGTGCTCTTGGCCACACCCACTTCTATGCTCTGCACAGTGAACAGCTGATCAGCTGCAGCAGGAAGTCTGCCCTGCAGCATGGGCTGCACAAAGGTACAGTAGAAAGCTTCTTTCTGCAGCTGTGGGCTGTACAAAGGTGTAGCAGGTTCTAAATAATTTAAAATAATTTATTTTAAATAAAAATTCCATGCCGATCATGCGGCTCAACCATCAGTCAGCCAATTGTGTCCCACCCAATCTTACTTTGAAAAACCGCGATAGAGCGAGTCCGCGATAAATGAACTGCGAAGTAGCGAGGGACTACTGTAGTTACAGTTTTCATATTATGAGTCCTGAACAAGACCTTCAATAACTTAATTTCTAAGATTTAAAAGTCCTACCTGCAAAACAATACTACAGAAGATAAATAAATAATTACAGGTAATGGAAAATGCGTGCTGATGCATTAACCTTATGAGAAGAGTATATTGTCATTATTGTGTATGTGTTCTTCCTGCCAGAGATGTTTT
>JBBPBX010006336.1:0-47416 GCA_038048925.1 Garcialebias charrua
GTTAACATGTAGACTGGGAGGAGACCCCAGGGAAGACCCAGGACATGCTGGAGTGGTCTGGGAAGTCTGTAAGAGTCCTCCCAGAAGAGATGGAAGTTGCTGTCTGGACACTCCCTGCTCAAGCTGCTGCCCCTGTGACATGACGTAAAACCAGGAGGAAGATGATGGATGGATGGAGTTAATATGTCTGAAGGTGATATTATGCCTTGGAGTTTAATTTTTTTAATAAAACTAAAAACTAATAAACAACTATTAAGACTGGTATTTTCTCCAAAGCAGCTTCATATGATGTGTTGTGTACGGTATGAATATTTATGTGCTTACTGCATTTTAGCTCAAGGTATTTGTGGCAGAGCTGAATCTTATTTGCAAAAAAATTCATCTATCAATGTTGGAAACATGTTTTAAAAGTAAAAGTTATGGAAGTGTTTCATCTGTTTATCTGTAAAGTATTTGTAAAAAAGAAAAGTCCAACTCCAGGTGTTCTGTTGTGCAGCTCTGCAGCTCCAGGCACGTCACTGTCAGCTGAATCTGGAAGAATAAATGTACAATATGTTTTAATGAAGGTTTACAAGTACCTGTCACATAAGTACATATACTGAAAATTGCAACATTTACTCACCTGGACATAGAATCCACTTTGCCCATTGGTTAGAATGAGGTACCGGTACTTCTCATCTTCTAAGCATCTGATGTCACAATTTGGCCAACACCGAAACTGTGCAAATGACATGGAGCTATTTAGAGGACATTTAATCTCTAGGAGCTGCACAGAGTCCAAAATACCATCCAGGCTTATTACAAACTAAATACAGTAGGTGCATCCTATCATTGCAAAACACAATTAAATTAACTAATAAAAATAAAACAATTAGTATCAGCATTTATTCCACAGTATTGCAGCAGTGTGGCTGCATGACCTGCTTGTATTTCACCTGATGTTTAAACTAACTAGGGATGCACCGATCCACATTTCTCACTTCCGATCCGATACCAATACTTATTAACTCAGTATCGACCGATACCGATAATTTCCCGATCCGATACTGTTCAGGTATTTGACTCTGTATAATGAAACGTTTGCACCTAAACTATTCATTTTAACATTGTGTGAGATAAACCCAATGAAGACACTCTTAAGCCTTACAATAGGGAACCCCCATTGTAAGGCTTAAGAGTGTCTTCATTGGGTTTATCTCACACAATGTTAAGAAGGGCAGTCACAGAATGTGATTGAACACAAGTGCTCTTTGAAGCTGGATCGGAAAAGTATCGGCAGGTTTGATCCGATACCCGATACTTAAATAATGCTGGTATCGGATACCGATACCGATACTGGATCGGATCGGCCCCATCCCTAAAACTAACAGCCAGGCTTGGTGATAGAGGACTTTAAGGCTTTGGCTGAGCTCTGTCTGTGCTATCTAAAAAAGCTAAGTCTGGTCCTCTGGACATTCAAAAAACAAAACAAAGCAACAACAACAACAACAAAAACTGTTGAAACGTTCGTCTTTCGTCCGAAAGACTTCCGGACGAAAGACGAAACGTTTCTAGTTTTTTTTTTTGTTGCTTTGTGTTGTTTTTTTGAATGTCCAGAGGACCAGACTTAGCTTTTTTTTTTAGATTTTTCTACCTGGATTATTGAGCATGCATCAGGGTATCTGTCTGTGCTAATTTAAGATAAATAAGATTGTGTTCCACCTCTTTTAATAAAACGTGCCCAACGTTAGTACTGTAGATACTAAACCTCAGAGCTTTTCAGGTTGTTTTCGGGTTATTCATTGCTTCACCGTAATGTGCTGGTATAAACTAGCTAAATATGCTAGTAGAAGTAATCTGCACAGGCACTTCTTCACGTCGCCCCCATCCCTCCCTCGTCTGCAGCGGAATGATGATCTTTTTCTCTCTCTCTCTAAAATAAACTAAAAACATTTAGCCCTGGCAAACTGCTTTGGTTTCATATTTGATAAGTTACAAACTAAAATAAACAACAAGAGTCAATTTTGTTTAAGTTACTTTAGTTAGTAAGGTATTATTAAGTCTCAAACATATATGAACTTTCTTGTCTCAAACATATATAAAAAAAATCCTTCTGTTATTTCAATTGAAACTGTCTGCACAAAATACTGAACAAAATACAACACAAAAAGTAAATTACAAGTGCAGTAATCCACCCCCAAAAATAAAAAAATGTATGTTTTGTGAATGTTTGATATACCACTGTGTCTGCTTGATTGAACTCAGCCTCCTTGATGTGATGACAATTTCAGGATAGGAATCTGAGGCATCATCCACTTCTGTAAAAATAAATAACTGATCATACAGATACTGTGGAGGCGTCTTTCAGTAGATTGAAACAAGTTAAAATACTTTATTTAATGTTTACATCCACTCACCTCATTTAAAATGTGTTTTACGGCAAATAAACAATGTAATTCTGGAATATTGCCTTCCTGGTTCCCTTTTATAATCAGCCAGTTTGAATGGTCTTTCTGATCCAGGCACAGTGACTTCCTCTGAGCAGTCTGGATACAACAGGATGTATGGTCCTTCTTGTATGTCCTTGTTAAACCTTCTCATTTTCTGGACACCTTGTTGCAGTATCTCGGGTGCTCCTACCTCTGGGTCTACAAATAACAGGACCATTTTCCCTTAGAGGTTTTAAACCAGTCCCACTTGGCACCATCAATCCAATGTTTATCTGTGACAAAGATGAGAGCAATTTAACGTATAAGAGGTAGAAAAAAATCAATAAATAAACACGATACATACATATGTGTTTCTCTATGGTCTAATTTGTGCTTGTGCTAGTACAGTTTCACAGTCAGCGAGTCAGGTCAGTACAGCTTACCTGCACGTTTTTTCCTTTATGTTTTCCTCTCGGACCGTAGTTAAAATCCTGAAGCTCTTTGGACTTGGAGCTTCGGTACTCTTTGAAACATTTATATGATGGGCCAGGTTGTTCTGCTGAAATTAAAAAAGGTCAGTCTCAAAAATCAAAATGAGGTAACCAATAGCGCTAATATGTTTTATTCACAGGCTAATTAAAAAAGCTAACATTACGCTGCACTTACGGTACTTTGTTTAGCATTGTCCGGTTGTTGAGATGTCCCCTCTCCTGCATCCATCTGCTCTGTGCCATTTAAAAACTCCAAGGATCGACCGCACAAAAAACAAAACAGCTTAATAAACTTATAGGTGTCCCACAGAACGGGCAAAACGTGACTCGACTGTCGTCCATCTTGGGTCAAAATGACCGCTTCCGGGTCATCACTTCCGGGTCATCACTTCCGGGTCAGCCTCGTTAGGACATTCCCTTTCCGTGTGATTCTCTCGTTTGCTAAAGTGTTTCAGAAAATGTTAATTTGTTTCAGAAAATGTTAATTTGTTTCAGAAAATGTTAAAGTGTTTCAGAATTTGTTAAAGTGTTTCAGAAAATGTTAATTTGTTTCAGAAAATGTTAATTTGTTTCAGAAAATGTTAAAGTGTTTCAGAATTTGTTAAAGTGTTTCAGAAAATGTTAATTTGTTTCAGAAAATGTTAATTTGTTTCAGAAAATGTTAATTTGTTTCAGAAAATGTTAAAGTGTTTCAGAATTTGTTAAAGTGTTTCAGAAAATGTTAATTTGTTTCAGAAAATGTTAATTTGTTTCAGAAAATGTTAAAGTGTTTCAGAATTTGTTAAAGTGTTTCAGAAAATGTTAATTTGTTTCAGAAAATGTTAATTTGTTTCAGAAAATGTTAAAGTGTTTCAGAATTTGTTAAAGTGTTTCAGAAAATGTTAATTTGTTTCAGAAAATGTTAATTTGTTTCAGAATTTGTTAAAGTGTTTCAGAATTTGTTAATTTGTTTCAGAACTATTTGTTAAAGTGTTTAGCCTTATTTGTTAATGTGTTTTGCACCTCAGGGCCACCGTAGAAAATCAATTATACAAAAAGAAATTCTTAAGACCTGGCAGGAGCAATGGGATGACAATGAAAACGGAAGACATCTGTATACAATTCAAAAGAATGTTGGGGAAAATAAATGTTTGAGCGGAAGGCGAAAGGAGGAAGTAGTTATGTCAAGACTTAGAATAGGACATTCTGGGCTTAATAGTTCTCTTTTAAAAATAGGAAAGCATGAAAATGGGGCCTGCGACCACTGCCCTCAGATGGAAACTGTGGAGCACGTTTTGTTACATTGTGATAAATATTTAGAAGAACGTCAGCTTTTGGAATCATCACTAAACAAAAAGAATATTGGACTATCTATGATCAGTCTATTAGAAAATAAATCGAGCTATGTAAAAAACCACTTGTTTAAGTATTTAAATAACACAGGCTTAATAAATCGCATTTAATGTAATAGTATCTAAGTATCTGTATGCCGGTGCATGCTTCAACATGTAAACATGTAGTTGAGAAATAGGTTAGGGTGTGAATTTGCACGCCATACACATCGTTGTGATGTGTCAAATTCCCTCTGACATTACTGATAACCACACTCCAGTCTGGTAGGTGGCGGTAAATGCACCTTAAGTTGGTTGCCAGCCGCCATTAAAAATCAAAAGAAGAAGAAGACTGTCGAGAAAAATCACAGAAGAAGAAAATCCACCGAAGAAGAAGAAGGTTAGCTTTGCCGTCGACCTTAGCCGAAACATGGGATATTGGGATGTTCCACAGGGGACAGACTGTGTTGAGAAAACATGGATCACAACTAAACTGGGCGCAGCTATAGGTAAATAACTGCTTGTAAAAAAGGCTTTTTAATTTTGTTTTTAATCTGTTTTTTGAGCTTTTTAGTCGAGGTTAACTGTCAATGAAGCGCTGAGTGGAGTTAGCATTACAGTCTGATGGCTTCTCAGATAAATAATTATTAACTTACTTTATATATAATATGTATATATATGAATGTTTCAGTTCAGTGCCCTGAGATGACTTCTGTTGTGACAGTAGGGGTGATTTTATAAAAATAAAAATATTTAATGATTTTTAACATTTTATTGATATTTTTACACTCTAAGACGAAATAAAAGGTGAGATTCTTGTAAAGAAGGAAAAAATAATACAGTATACTTTTTGCCCAGTTTCTAAAACTAAAACGATAAACTATGCATTCTTATGTAAACAAAAAATTATTGTAGAAAAATTGTGTCATTATTGTGTGTTTGAAGAAATAAAGCGTAAAGTGAGTATATTTTACTCCTTGTAATACGATAAGATAAGATGCCTTTATTAATCCCACAGTGGGGAAATTTACATTACCACAGCAGCATAGAGGACAGAGCAGAACCAGTACCAAAAAAAGTTAAAATCTATATATACACAAATAATACAAATGAGTACAAAAAACACCAAAACAGTATAAAATGAAATTAACTACTAAGAGCAGCGCGTGTTGTACAGTCTGACAGCGGCCGGAAGGAAAGACCTGCGGTATCTTTCCTTCACGCACTTAGGGTGCCGCAGCCGGGCACTAAAGGAGCTGCTCAGGGCTGTCAGAGTGGTGCATGGGGTGGGACGGGAACTCCAGCATGCGCTGAAGCTTGGTCCTCATTCTCCTGTCAGCCACCACCCCCACTGGGTCAACATGACACCCCAGGACAGAGCTGGATTTCCTGAGGATCTTGTTCAGTCTCTTCCTGTCAGCAGTGGAGATGCTGCTACCCCAACAGACCACTCCGTAAAAGATGGCTGATGCCACCACAGCATCAAAGAAGGTCCTGAGAAGAGCCCCCTGCACACCGAAGGACCTGAGTCTCCTCAGTAGATGCAGTCTGCTCAGTCCTTTCTTGTAGAGGGCAGCTGTGTGGTCAGTCCAGTCCAGCTTGTTGTTAAGATGAACACCCAGGTACTTGTAGGACCTCACGATCTCAATGTCCCTACCCTGAATGTTCACTGGCACAGCAGGAGACCGTTTGGACCTGCGAAAGTCCACCACAAGTTCTTTTGTTTTTCCTGTGTTGATCTATAGACAGTTCCTCTGGCACCACTCCACAAAGTTCTGAGTCAGTTCTCTGTACTCCCCATCATCTCCATCTTTGATGAGACCGACGATAGCAGAGTCATCCGAGAACTTCTGCAGGTGACAGCTGGCAGAGCTGTACTGAAGTCAGCGGTGTAGAGGGTGAAGAGGAAGGGGGCAAGGACTGTTCCTTGTGGAGCCCCCACGCTGCAGACAACCGTGTCTGACTGACAACCCTGGATCCTCACATACTGTGGTCTTTTTGTGAGGTAATCCAGGATCCAGGTGATGAGCTGATGGTCCAAACCTGTGTTCTCCAGCTTGTCTTTCAATATCACTGGTTGGATGGTATTGAAAGCACTAGAGAAATCAAAAAACATGATTCTCACTGTGCTCCCAGTAGTCTCCAGATGAGAAAGAGAGCTGTGTAGAAGGTAGATGATGGCCTCCACTCCAATGCCAGATTGGTAGGCAAACTGAAGTGGGTCCATAGATGGACTCACCAAGGGGCGGAGGTGGGAAAGAAGCAGTCTTTCCATGCTCTTCATCAGGTGAGATGTCAATGCCACCGGCCTGTAGCTGTTGAGAATCTGGAGGAGTCTGAAATTCTACATTCATTCAATTCATTCATTCATTCAACCTTTATTTATACAGGCTAGCCTCGTTGAGTCACGGGGACTCATTTACAAGAGGGACCTGTCTCACTCACACCATACAACCATCCACTCTCTCACTCACACCTACCCAGACAGCAAAAGTTATGTGGGCCGGATCTGGGCCAAATGTATGAAAACATTTGGCCCGCATTTGTAAAATGGATCCGGCCCGGTGTCTTTTTGTCCAACGGGCCAAAACTGGCCCGGATGTGGATTGCGGATCTGGATTGGATCTGGGCCGGAGGTGGGCCAGAAGTGCTACAAAACTACTGCATTCGGCCCAAATGCGGCCCAGATACAGAATCCTTGTTTAGTTTTTAGGCAAATTTGGGCCAGATGCGGCCCAGATGCGGCATCCTCATTTCATTTTTAGGCGGATTTGGCCCAGGTCCGGCCCAGTAGAGTAAGTCGAATCTCAAAACGCGGCCCAGATCTGGTTCAAACCCGCAATACAGATATGTACAACAGGTCTAAATAGAGCGCACACAAAATATCCACACAAGTTGTTTCTTAAAAACTGTTTATTCATGAGCAAAACGAATTAAAAAATGTTAAAAAGTTGCTATGGCCCCTATTGTAAGTCCCGCAGAAAAATGGCTGGTAATATGTTAATGATTACTTACTTTATTTTGTTTTAGTTTAGGGCCTACTACTAATGCTAACTGTGAAATGCTAATAGCTAATCGCTAACTGCTAAAAGAAAGAAACTCACAAATCGACGGCGCGGGGGAAACTATCAAGTCATGCAACACTACACTGCAAAGATAAAGCCCTACAATTCCGTTTTACTCAGTTTGAAGTTTCTTTCATATTACATTTTAATACATTGTTGTCAGAAACTAATGTTAGCGCCGGGGTTAGCATAAGTGGGGAAAGTCGATGTTAACCCGCCTTACTAAAGATAATGATTAAAACCAACTGTTTGCCTTTTTCGTAGAGTACACTGCAAAGATAAAGCCTTATAATTCCGTTCTGTTTGAGGTTTATTTCATAATACATTTAAATACACTTACCACAAGCATGCGAAAGTCCACTGCCTCCGCTCAGCTCAGGTCCGCATGGATGCGCCGCTAAGACGCATGCATGCGGGAATTGCGAGATTGCGCGATAAATCAAGTGATAAATAATGAAGTCAGAACAAAACAATTCATTCGGTGGAAGAAGGAGAACAACAGGAAAGGCTGCCTTGATCTTCTCTCGTAAATAAGCGACAGGACATGGTTTGAGCAACAGGAAGTGATGTTTACATTTCAGAATAAAATACTTTTTATTTATTTATTTCTTGTATTGCGTTATTAGGTGTAGTCATAGTCTTAAATATAATAGTTTAGTCATAGAATAGTCATAAATGATAGTTTGACAGCTTTTTTGTACAAATAAATCCGTATAGAGCTAGGATTAGTCCGCCCGTGGTGATTTTATTCTGTAAATACGGAAGTTGTGCTCGTTCCTTTTCCTGTTTAGTGCTGCGTCTGTTGCTTTCAAAAATAAGGAAGGCGCAGTTGGCTTGCAGTCTGGGACCAGATCAGAGCCAGATGTCAGTTTGTAAACCTCTGTGAGGCTGGCGCATTCGGTCTGCAGGCAAAAACCGGATCAGAACCACACCCAGCTGCAGCTCATTATCTCAGAATCGGGGTGGAACTGGCACACAACACCACGCCGTCTCTGACTGTTATGCGGATCTGGCGACTTGTAAACGAGCCCGGTAAGGAGTTGGCTCAGAGGTGTAAACCGCATCTGACTGTTATGCGGATCTGGCGACTTGTAAACGGATCCGGCCCAAATGTAAATGCTGTCTGGGTAGCAAGCAGCCATTAGGTCTGCACTGATGATCGATTTTTAGACTGATGGTCCCCTTTTTACTTGTGTAAAGCTAGTTTCTGGAATTCCACAGCAGACTGGCTTTAACCACTTTGAACATATCCTATTTATATGCTAGAGTTGGCTGGCAGGCCTCAAACTAATGACGTCTTTCAGATGAAAGGTGAAATGTTTCAACCAAGAAAAATCTGTCCAGTTGACTTGATTTAACTTTATTGTAATTTAAATTCAAGTTAATTTAGCACTTACATTGTATCTAAAAACTGAAGGTAAATTGTTAAACCTGTTTTACTGGTTAGATTCCAGTGCAGATCGCTGTAGAGGCGTTGTTTCGAGAAGCTAAATTGTAGCCTTTTTGTCACGTTGCGGTGTGTGAGAGAACCCAGTGGGTGCAGACAGGTAGTCACTCGGAGGCAGGAGTAGAAAAATCCAAAACGTTTAATCACAAAACAAAACACTGACAAGGCAGCGATGCAAAAATGAGGAACTGTAACTTTGGCTTAACTCTGGAAACTGTAACTAGAAACTTTAATTCTAAGAACTATAAACTGCAGCTCAAACAGTGGCAGGAATACTAGAACTCAAACATGAGACGTACGTACTGAAACTCAAAACATGAAGAGATGTACTCACTGACCAAGGAGCTGGACACGACACACCAGGGGAAAATGAACGAATGACCCGACAACAAACAGACTGCAGACAGAGTATACATACACACAGACAAAACAGGAAGTAACGACACACACCTGGGAACAATTAACAGAACAAGGCTAACTCTGAAACGTGGAAGGTAAACCAGGGTGACAGAACTCTAGGTTAAACTAATAATAAAACAAACATGTGGACTAAATTAGAAGGGGACCTAAAAACATGTACACTACACCAGAAGGGGACCTATAGGAAATATGCCGACTGAAGGGGACCTATAGGAAATATGCAGACTGAACTAGACGGGGACCTAAAATAGAATAAACATGAAGACTAAAAGGAGATATGCAGACTGGACTAGACTGGGACCTAAGATAAACATGAAGACAAGACCAACAGTAAGGAGCCATCCTTACAGTACCCACCCCCTCAAGGAAACCCCCAGGTGACCCCAAGAAAACCTGCCAAAAAACCCATGGCAGGCGAAGGGATGAAACCGCAAGGAACGGCGGGCATGAAGGAAACACAAGGATGGGGAACAAAACACAAGAACAGGACGCGGGACAAAAACGAAACACAAAGGCCAAAACCAGGAACATAGTGAAGACCAAATCCTGACCGAACGCAGTACAAAACTAGAAACTCAAAACAGCACTAAGCATCGTGGCTAGGAAGTCGACAGTAGCCAAAGACCCCTCAGGAGGGCGACCGGGAGACAGTCCTTGCACAGGACCCCATCTGGTGGACGACTAAGGGACTGCCCAACGTGCAATATCACTTCAGGTGGGCGACCGTGAGGCCTTCTAACACCAACAGCAGGAACCACGGCGGCAAAACCTTCGCCGGCCGGTGTACAAGGTGAAGGAACATCAGCATGCACAGAGCTATCGACAGCAGACGTGGAGACGTCGAGAGTCGAGACATCTGGTGAAGAGACGGTCGAGATTCGAGACATCTGGTGAAGAGACGTCGAGAGTTGAGACATCTGGCGAGGAGACGAGAGTCGAGACATCTGGCGAGGAGACGAGAGTCGAGACATCTGGCAAGGAGACGAGAGTCGAGACATCTGGCGAGGAGACGAGAGTCGAGGCATCTGGCGAGGAGACGAGAGTCGAGGCATCTGGCGAGGAGACGAGAGTCGAGACATCTGGCGAGGAGACGAGAGTCGAGACATCTGGCGAGGAGACGAGAGTCGAGACATCTGGCGAGGAGACGAGAGTCGAGACATCTGGCGAGGAGACGAGAGTCGAGACATCTGGCGAGGAGACGAGAGTCGAGACATCTGGCGAGGAGACGAGAGTCGAGACATCTGGCGAAGAGACGAGAGTCGAGACATCTGGCGAAGAGACGAGAGTCGAGACATCTGGCGAAGAGACGAGAGTCGAGACATCTGGCGAAGAGACGAGAGTCGAGACATCTGGCGAAGAGACGAGAGTCGAGACATCTGGCGAAGAGACGAGAGTCGAGACATCTGGCGAAGAGACGAGAGTCGAGACATCTGGCGAAGAGACGAGAGTCGAGACATCATCAGGCGAAGAGACGAGAGTCGAGACATCATCAGGCGAAGAGACGAGAGTCGAGACATCGTCTGGCATGGAGACGTCTGGCGTGGAGACGTCTGGCGTAGAGACGTCTGGTGTGGAGACGTCTGGCGTGGAGACGTCTGGCGTGGAGACGTCTAGCGTGGAGTCATCGAACGTAGTGACGTTATCGATGTAGAGACCCTCCGTAGACGTGGAAACATCAACGGTGCGCGGACCCCCTGACGACGTTGAGGCGTCCGTCGCGTTGGGACCCTCTGTAGAGGTGGAGGCGTCTGCGGTGCGGAGACCCTCTGTAGAGGTGGAGGCGTCTGCGGTGCGGAGACCCTCTGTAGATGTGGAGAGAGCGCCCTCTGGAGCCGGAGGCGGAGGTAGGGCAGCGCCCTCTGGAGCCGGAGGCGGAGGCAGGGTAGCGCCCTCTGGAACCGGAGGCAGGGCAGCTGGAGCAGGAGGCAGGGCAGCGCCCTCTGGAGCCGGAGGCAGGGCAGCGCCCTCTGGAGCCGGAGGCAGGGCAGCTGGAGCCGGAGGCAGGGCAGCGCCCTCTGGAGCCGGCTGCAAGACCTCAGGGCAGCAGAAGATGTGGACGACACCCTCCGGGTCCGGGCCCCACCCGGAACAGGAAGCGTGGGAGGAGTCCTCCAGGACCCTCCCCGTACAGGCAACGTGAAGGGCTCCCTCCCGGGAACCCTCGAGGCATGATGGTGCTAAAGGTACTGATGCCGGAAGTACAGCATCCTCTGTAGACGCTGGAGGCATAGCACCCTCCGTAGATGCAGAGGACATGGCACCCTCTCTGGATGCAGAGGACATGGCACCCTCTGTGGATGCAGAGGACATGGCACCCTCTGTGGATGCAGAGGACATGGCACCCTCTGTGGATGCAAAGGACATGGCACCCTCTGTGGATGCAGAGGACATGGCACCTCCTGTTGGCGCCAATCTGGAGTCCTTAGTGTCCGGGCTCTCTGTAGTGTCAGTGCTCTCTGTAGCAGCAGCACTACCTGTGGAAACTGGGAAGGACTCAGCAGGACGACAAGAATGAGAGTTAAAAAGATCTGAGTAAAAGGTCTTCAGGGTTGTAATCATTTCCAATAACTGTGCGAAATCAGGGTGAACTAATAAACTGTGTCTAGAAAGTAATAACTGTTCCATCATTAGGAATATATTATTCTTATAACAAGGATTTGTACTAGGAACAACAGACACAAAAAGGTCCAAGAGCTGCTGAAAAACACCCAAAACCTTATAATCCAGTCCATCAGAACGACGTGTGTGGAGCTGTTGAAAAATTAGAGTGACCTTGTGTTCTAGTTCCACAGCGCCCCTTGCCGATACTGGGGTGGCAGCACCTTCTATGGATGCTGGAACGACGGCGCCCTCAGTTGGTGTAGGACTGATAGCACTCTCTATGAAAGCAGGAGACTCAAAAACACATGGGGAGGAGGAGTCAGAAATGTTCAATGCTTTTATCGAAGACCTAACAGAATGTAACACTTCTGTGAGACCAGGAATCTGCAGCAAGTTGGGTGTAGATGTTAGCAGTCCTTCCATAAGGGAATACGACTTTAATTTGTAATGTGGGTCCGGGTTTTTACTAACAGCTGTACTCAGTCTGTCCAGCTGTTCGAGTATGGTAATTAAGTCGTGTATTAGTCCTGCATCTACCCCTGTGGTTGTCGTGTGTTCCACCCACTCTTCATTAGAGCAGGGGCTCAAACATCTTTCTCTTTGTGCCCTTTCTTGTTGGGAGACCGTCTGAGGTTCCTCCAACGTCACACACTCCTTGTCATGTTCGTGTGTGTCCTGAGGCTGAATAGCTGCATGTGTGTGTCCTGTCTGCTCTTCAGAGCAGAGGCTCACGTGGGGGCACCCCGCCCCTTTTGAAAAGCTCCCCGGCTGATTTGACAGCGTGGGAAACGAAGCAGCATGGGGCCGGGCAAAGAACCGGAAACAGTCTTCCTTTTAGCACGCTGTCTCTTCTGACGGCGACATGGCTCAGGAACTGGTTCAAAACATTCTGTCTCAGACTCGTCATCAGAGACAGACAGCAACGAATAAGCGCGTGAGGGTAGATAGGAAGGAGACTCTTCCTCACCGTCGCTTTGCCTCCTCCGTTCACGCTCGGCCACGAGAAGTGGGGAAGGAAGAAACTCCAGTCCATGACGGCGACGTGTCCAGTCGGGTTCGATCCGGAACCCACTGACTCTAATGTCGGAGGCTCATTTTCGAGCGGGCTTCGACATCTGTCTGTCCCGAGTGAAGCTAAACACCTGTCTGCATGGGCTCAATATTGTGGTCGGGTCATTTCTGTCACGTTGCGGTGTGTGAGAGAACCCAGTGGGTGCAGACAAGTAGTCACTCGGAGGCAGGAGTAGAAAAATCCAAAACGTTTAATCACAAAACTCAAAACAAATCACTGACAAGGCAGCGATGCAAAAACGAGGAACTGTACCTTTGGCTTAACTCTGGAAACTGTAACTAGAAACTTTAATTCTAAGAACTATAAACTGCAGCTCAAACAGTGGCAGGAATACTAGAACTCAAACATGAGACGTACATACTGAAACTCAAAACATGAAGAGATGCACTCACTGACCAAGGAGCTGGACACGACACACCAGGGGAAAACGAACGAATGACCCGACAACAAACAGACTGCAGACAGTGTATATATACACACAGACAAGACAGGAAGTAACGACACACACCTGGGAACAATTAACAGAACAAGGCTAACTCTGAAACGTGGAAGGTAAACCAGGGTGACAGAACTCTAGGTTAAACTAATAATAAAACAAACATGTGGACTAAATTAGAAGGGGACCTAAAAACATGTACACTACACCAGAAGGGGACCTATAGGAAATATGCAGACTGAACTAGACGGGGACCTAAAATAGAATAAACATGAAGACTAAAAACAGAAGGGGATCTATAGGAAATATGCAGACTGAACTAGACGGGGACCTAAAATAGAATAATCATGAAGACTAAACATGAAGACTAAAAGGAAATATGCAGACTGGACTAGACTGGGACCTAAGATAAACATGAAGACAAGACCAACAGGAAGGAGCCATCCTTACATATTTAGACATTTAGCATCTTCTCTACAGCATACAAGAACTTGCGACTGGCAGAAATTTCTCCTCAACTATCTTTATGGTGATTGTTCAGAGATGCTTTTGTTCAGTGTGCTCCTGGACTTTTTTGGACCCAGTAGTTTGTACAGTTATTGTATCCTTGAAAAATAGTACCACTCATACAGGAAAAGCCCGAGGACCCGACCTATCCTGACACACTCACATGTCTAAAGTGTTTCTTCATCCATCCGTGTCATCTAAAAATTGGCAGACCATTACACACACAATGGTCAGATCAGTTACTTTAAAGGGATGGTCTGACCATATTTGAAGTGATGTTATGATAAATGGTTGTCAATATTTAGTACCTTATTAGCAATGACATTATGAAGCATGGAGAAAAGGGCAGAAGTCGTCCTCCAGTCTAGGGTAATGGCTAGTCAAATGAGGGCCTGTTTTAAAGTTATTTTTCAGGTTTATAAAACAACTATTTCACTAAATCCACATACAGCTGTGAAAGAATGCTCTGTTAGCTATAAATAAATGTCCTCACTTTTGAATGACATTATTGCATGTGCAGTGTGCATGGATGGAGCACAGATGTCAAATATATTGAGCAACCTCCGCACCATCAGTGTAAAATGGTTTGCTCAGCCCACATGCATTCATATTGTAACATAGACGTTGTATAGTTTAGGAAAAAGTAAGAAAATAAACAATGTCTTAGCTGAACATCGTTCTTTACTCTGGTTATTGATTTTTGAGAAATACTGTAGTGGTTTTGTAAACCTGAAAAACATTTTTTAATGGCTATTAGCCTAACTTGGAGGAAGACCTTTCTTCTTCTGTCCATACTCTTTGTTGTATGAGTGATATGATGACACTAAACACTAACTATTGATAACTACTTGACAGAACATCACTTCAAAAATGACCAGACTGACTGAATATGAAAACAATTAAAATCAACGGTAAATCACAAAGTGTGGCATGTTGACAAAGTTGGCAGAGCCATTGCCTCTCAGCGAGAAGGTTGCCAATTCAAATCCTGGCACGGGCCTTTCTGGGTGGAGTTTGCATGTTCTCTCCGTGCATGCATGGGTTTCCCCCCACAGACCATTCATGTATTAATTCAACCTTTATTTAGACATATAAGTCACATTGAGCCTCGAAGACTCATTTACAAGTGAGATCTGCTTAGACAGACAAAAAGTAATGAAACTAGGCACATTAGGAGATGGAGGCGAAAAAATTCCTATTAAAATCTTTCTTCATACTGTACCTGAGGAAAAAAATATATAATATTAAAAAACACCTCGCACGAATAAGCACGTAGTGACTTAGACATTCTGCAGAGGGGGGGAGACACCGAGAACGATGAGCAATGTTCATAGATGCTCTCGAGGTCACTGTAAGAGTTCTGATAAGGATGGATAATCAACCAGCTCCCTCCGATGAGATCCATAAACATTCTCGAAGATGTCGAGGAATGGCCAAGGTCAACGCTAATGAGAATCCAAGAGTTCTGAAAGGATGACAGAATATTTATTCAGCTGGTTCACTCTGGTTGACGGCGGAGCTCCCCGATGGGCGGGGGTGAGTGTCAGATTACATGTCCTCCAGGCGTATTCAGATAAGGTGGCCTTGAAGGCCAGCCGGGGAAGCCAAAAACATACATGTTAGGCTGATTGGTAACTCTAAATTGTTCCTAGATGTGAGTGAGAGAGTGAATGGTTGTTTGTCTCTATGTGTCCCTGTGATGGACTGGAGACCTGTCCAGGGTGTCCCCCACCTCTTGCGCAACTATCCATCAAGCTGGATATGGGCAACAATGACTCCTGTGACTCGAAAAAGAAGACGCGGGTAAAGATGATGGATGGACGGACGGACGTTAAACTACAAAATCTTTTTTGTAGGCAATAGAACTGATGTAGTAATCTATAAAAAATTTAAAAAGCTAAATATTTAAGACTAAATAAACAAAGACATTGATGGATTCTTTGAATTATTGAACAAAAGTCATTTTGCATCAGGTTAGTTCCTCCTAATTGTTAATTAAAAATACTCCTCAATATGAACTAACCTTGTCTGTTAGCACCAAAAATAAATCCCTTTAGTAATCTGTTCGATGTTGCTTTCATGACATTTGTGAGTCAATTACATTCTAAGTTATAATTACTAGGGATTGGGCCGATCCAGTATCGGTATCGGCCTCCGTACCAGCATAATTTACGTATCGGATTTACGATCCAACCTGCCGATATTTTCCGATCCATGATACACGTTTGCTTCAAGCTATGGAATGGATTTCCTGAA
This sequence comes from Garcialebias charrua, assembly GCA_038048925.1. Taxonomy (NCBI): domain Eukaryota; kingdom Metazoa; phylum Chordata; class Actinopteri; order Cyprinodontiformes; family Rivulidae; genus Garcialebias; species Garcialebias charrua. Next base: position 16,014 of record JBBPBX010006336.1, read on the forward strand.
TGGAGGCGTGCCTCATGAACCAAGAGTAACAAGACCCACCTCACATTCAGGAAATCCATTTCATAGTTTGCAGCCAGCTACAACGTGAGGACTGAGTGAGTAGCATCGTAGCTAGCAGCTAGCCAACTTTTCATCATAACATGTCCGCTGTGTGGAAGTATTTTACACTCAACACCGTAAGACAGCAACGTTCAATGTCTGCAGAGCCATAGCGCCACATTAAGCCGCGGTCAAGTTAGTTTTACGTTGGACAGTCGAGCTCCGTGACTTCAGTGAGACACCACTCTTGCTGAACTGAAACACAGGCATCCCAACCCGGCCAGCCACGTCCCCGTCTCTTTAGAGGGACAGGCTGAGAGTGGCTTACCGAAATCAGAGCGCCCGCCCCAGTTTGAACAAGAAAAACACACCACTGAAGCCATGGAGCTCAAATGTTTACCGAGAAGTTGCTAAACTTCACCATAAGAAATCCTACATTTTCTATAACTATGATGAAGTTTAGCAACTTCTCGGTAAATATTTGAGCTCCGTGGCTTCAGCGGTGTGTTTTTCTTGTTCAATCCGGGGCGGGCGCTCTGATTTCGGTCAGCTGCTCTCAGCCTCTCCCTCCACCGAGACGGGGACGCGGTTGGCCGGGTCGGGATGCCTGTGTTTTGGTTCAGCAAGAGTGGCGTCCTGCTGAAACCACGGAGCTCAAATGTTTACCGAGAAGTTGCTAAACTTTATAGTAATTATAGAAAATGATGGATTTCAGCTGCTCTCAGCCTGTCCCTCCACCGAGATGGGGACGTGGCTGGCCAGGTCAGACCGGACGCGGCTGGCCGGGATGCTTGTGTTTCGGTTTAGCGAGAGTGGCGTCCCGCTGAAGCCACGGAGCTCGAATGTCCAATGTAAAACTAACTTGACCGTAAGATATAGTTTACCCTCCAGGAGATATTTTTCAGTACAACAGTAGACAATCATAAAAAAGCATATGGATTAAAAATTACAAACAAAAAAACTGTATAAAAAAACGAAAAATAAACAGCTACATTATAAAGCGATGTAAAATATTAAAAACAGGAACATGTCTGTGTTGGTTCATGCCATGAACTTAGCAGATGTAAAGCTATTTAATATTTTATTTAATTAATTTATTCATCCATTTAAAAGAGACAAAATAAAACAAATTCATCAGAAAGAAAACATTGAATGAAACGAGTGCAGGAAGAAATTTTTTATATCACCCCATTATTTAAAATAATATAAAATAACTTTAAACAAACAATCACTTAATTTAATCACTTTAATATCCATTTTAAAGCTAGGAATAAAAAAAAAGAATGTTATGCACCATAACTCATGTTCCCTGAAGGAAGGGAACGAGGTGCAACATACTTGCTATGGGAATTGCGCCCCAGCGCGATTACCTGAAGGAATATACTCACGCCTTTACGGCTAGGGGCGTCATCGCCGCGCCAGAGGCCCCGCCCTCTGGGTACTTAAGTGGCTTGCGCCCCTCCATCTTTCTCCAAAATTGCACTTCACCGAGCTTTCAGCATTGAAAAGGGCCAGCTATGTTGCACCTCGTTCCCTTCCTTCAGGAAACATGAGTTATAGTGCATAACTTTAATTTCCCTTTCAGTCTGGTCTCTCAATGCAACATACTTTCTATGGGAACGTAATCCATTCATGCCCTTGAAATGCTCAGTAAAATGCATGCTAGAGTGAACGTCTGCCCTTGACAAGCAGGCATCCCAAGGCTACTTTCTACTGTGTGTTAGAAAGGACAGCCTGAGTGACGTCACCCGTAGTAACATCCAAACTGTAATGCTTTGCAAAAGTATTTAATGAGCTCTAATTTGCAGCAGCACAGATGTCTGCGTTTGGTACACCCTTAAATAATGACCAGGAAGTGGCCAAGCCTCTAGTGGAGTGAGCATGCACTCCAGAGGGTACCTGTTGACCTTTGCTACTGTACGCCCTTTTAATGGCCTCAGTCACCCAATGTGAGAGATGTTGTTTTGATAAGGCTCTCCCGGTAGCAGGTGCTACAAAGCAGACAAACAGTTGTTTTTTTTCCCCTCCATTCGGCTGTTCTCTGCATGTAAGTGAGTAAAGCCCTCACTGGGCAGAGAGCCTTTAGCCTTTCCTGTTCCTGAGTGAGGACAGGAGCAGGTGGAAAGGAGGAGAGATCAAAGTCTAGACTCCTATGGTTCAGAGTCAAGACCTTGGGAGTGTATGCGGGATTAGGCCTTAGTATGATCTTTGACCCGTCAGGGGCGAATCTGGTACACATTGGATGTACAGACAATGCATGGATTGTCACCCACGCGTTTCGCCGAGCAAAGTGCCAGGAGTAGAGCAGTTTTATAAGATAGTAAATCTATCTTAACCTCGCTCAGTGGCTCGAATGAAGGGTCACAGAGAGCCCCCAGGACCAGGCCAAGATCCCAACCAGGGGTCAGGGTCCTTCTGGGTGGTTTAGTCCGAAGGACACCTTTCATAAATTTTATTATGATTGGATGTGCTCCAGGTGTCCTGTGTCCCCAGCCTTCGTAACAGGATGAAATAGCTGATAGGAAAACTTTAATCATTGAATAAGAACAACCTTTTTCCAGTAAGTCCTGAAGGAAAGTCAGGAGCTGAGCCAAGTCGCATTCATAAGAAATAATATTTCTTTCTGAGCACCAGGCTTAAAAAATATGCCACTTTTGTGCGTATAAAGATTGTGTTGATCCAGCACGGGCATTTTGTATGGTTAATACCACATTTTCTGGCAGGCCTGATGCTATCCACCTGTTCTTTTCAGCCAACAAGCTGAGACTTTTGGTAGTTCCTGACCTAAGTGGCTGTACTGCCCCTTCTGGTGACACAGAGGCTGTTAACTTCTGGAGGTCAACCAGGTTGGGAAGGAGGCCTCCTTGCTGATGTGCTCCCAAGTTACCCTGCTTAGAGTTAATTGAGGGCAGATGTAACCTGTCATCCTTATTGGACAGGTTTGGAGCAGAAAGTCTATTTTCCTCCTCCAAGTTTGGAGTTCTGGTGCTATGAGGCTGCGAGTTATGTAAACGAGCAGATCTCCTGACTCCAATCCATTTTCTGGGGTTGTCCAGTCTACTGGTCCTTGGCTTTAATGGAGCGTTGGTACCAGGTAAACCGACTGAGGTCTGTGTTTCACCCTTTGGGAGAATTATTTTTGAAAGCAGATTTGGATCAGCACAGAATGGGAGGTGACGTGCTGTCTGAGTACTGCTTGGGCATTACGTGTCCCTCGTTAATAACAAAGGAGCAGCTGCAACGTGAGAATGTGGGAGTGTTCCTTTTGGTTGGGCAGACTTCAGATTATTTGGTGATAAAGAGCTCAGTCCCCCTCGAAAAACAGGAAGAGAGATCTGATTCAGCTCAGACTTGTTTTCATCCACAGCAGGCTGAACATAGTCACTACTGTGAAGGTGTGAAGTTTGTGGGTGCCTGAGGGCGTCTGATGTAGCCCCCCGTCGTCAGACTCTGTCAGCTTGCCTCTCTGAGGAGCGGACATGTCATCACGTGTTTGTCTGGTTAGTGTACAGTATTGGCTGTCCCTTTGTTCACAATGGAGCAAGGGCTTGAGCACGTGACCCTCCTCACCTGTCTCCCTGAGAAGTGTGGGGGGTGTTCGCAGACGCCTCTGTGTCTTTTCATTGCAGATGAATCAGAGGCGCTCTGCTGGGGTTTATTAATTATGCTAATACCCCGTGGGCCGTGAGGAGTGGGGGGGAAGGCCCTCTCCCTTTATGATGGCTTGCAAGCCAGAGGGACCTGTTTTGCTGAAGATTGCTATGTTTTTTTGAGAGTCAATAAAACAGAGAGGAGCTGTTTCATGAACTTTATCCGTGCTTATGTGCAATGACGTACATGATTCTATGTCACTCACAACAGAGAAAGCATGATTTGTGCATGTTGTAAATAAACCAGCTTTTTGTACTTTGTTACAAGCAAAGTCTGGACATGAAGGGATCATTCCACTTACAATGTGGACGGGTGATCGTGTAACGTGGAAGCTTGGACCTGGTTCATCAGGCACGTTTTTGTCTGTTGTCCCGATTCGCCGAGGAGGCCCTGTGTTTGGTCACCTGATGGGGGACAAACCTGTTTTTGCTCCATGCGTGCTCAGTGCGAGGTTGGCCCGGCGGAGGTCTCTGCCTGAGCTCCTCCTCGTATGCTGGCCGCTTCTGCGGTGGGGCACGCATTGCCGAGTGGTGCAGAGACTGCGCAGGTCTGCTTCCAGCAGACTCCCTTGGGGGGGCTAAGCTTCTCCGGGGAATGCCCTACCGGAGAGCTTCCGCCTGTCTGCATCTTTGGTCGAGCTTGGTCTGAATTCGCTCCAAAGCTTTACCAAACAATCCCGCCGGCTCTATCGAGTGGTGGAGAAAAGGCACCTTTTGTCCCTCCGGGAGATCCGTTAAAGTCATCCAGAGGTGGCGGATACCGATGACCACTTCCGCCATTCCCATTCCCTGTGCAACAGCAGCTGTCCCCATCATACGGAGTACAAAGTCTGTTGCTCTGCAGGCTTCATCCAGCAATTCGGAAGCCACCTGCTTGTCCGTTGTTGTTTGGAGCTGTTGCAGTTTTTCGGCCGTGTAAGCCTGAATTAACGCAGACGCGTTCATGGCGCGTGCCGCGAGTCCCTGAGCCCAATAGCATTTCTCGAGTAGAGACGCTGAGGCTCGACAAGCCTTGCTGGGAAGAGTTGGTTTTGTTCCTGATGATTTAGGAACCAGGTGAGACGCTAACGTGTCCTCAATCTGAGGCACGTTAGCTATTCCCACTTCATCCATCCCATCTACGTCAAGGAACAGTGAGAGGGTAAGAAGCATAGGGGCTCTTGGTTGAGTCCAGGTGCGAGTTAGTTCTGTGAGGAAGTCCGGGAACATGGGCATCTTTTGCCTCGTGGCGGCCTACTGCTTCGAGAAAAAATAGTTTCCTGCCAGCCTCATGACCTGTTGGCGAGGCGGAGGTTTAGGCCATGGGATGTGCAGCATGTCCGTTGCTCTGTGGCCCAAGTCGAACAGAGCAGGGATGGAAAAGTCAGTTTCTGGGAGCACAGGTACCGGGGTCTGGGAGAGATCTTCACCCTGATCCTCCAGTTCCACGTCGCCTCCTCCATTGAAAATTCGCCAGAGGCTGAGATCGAGATCTCTCCTCGTTCATCATGCCACGGGTGTCGAACTCGACTGTTTGGTCCACCATGGGAGCCAGCACGTCAGGACTGTCGCCCCATTCGACACGTGTGCTGTCATGTAGAGCCATGTTCTCTAACTCCGGCGTGAGAGTGAGGGGCTCCGTGGTGTCCACGTCCGTTGGTGTCGCTGAGTTGCCCATGGCTTTGGCGATGAGGTCAACCCGATGCCGCAGCACCGCATCCATCATGAGGCTGCAGTGTGGGCAAAAGTCGGGCGTATCCAGTGCTGTTTTTGCATGAAGCATTCCCAGGCAGACTGGACAGGCCTCGTAGGTGTCCGTTGCTGCGAGGGAAAAGCCACATCCGCTGGGACAGGCGCGCAAAGTTGGGCTCGCCGTCCCGTTGGTTTTCCTTGGAAGTCTCACATTTCGTTTTCCTTTCTCCGGAGGCATGTCCGAGATGAGGCGAGTGAATCCTTCCAGAATCTTCTTTCTTTTTTCTTGAAATGTCTCCTCCATCGCGTCGCTTTCGCTGGCTAGCTCGCTTGGGGTTAGCGAAATAGCTCTTTTCCCTGTGGCGTAGTTAGCGCCATTGAGCGAAGCAATCTGTAGAGAGAGGAGAAAAAAAATACTTCAGGGTTAAGAGAAATGTGCCAGACTAGCGAAAGCTAGTCCAGCAGTATGCAGGAATAATTCTCTGTGCGCTCTGTGCAGGGAGCAAGCTCACCTCAAGTTGAGCGATGAAACAACAGAGAAGTCCCGCGAAGAGGTAGTTCAGGTTTAGCGAGGTGAAGGGCAAAAAAGAAAATGATGGAGGGGCGCAAGCCGCTTAAGTACCCAGAGGGCGGGGCCTCTGGCGCGGCGATGACGCCCTTAGCCGTAAAGGTGTGAGCATATTCCTTCAGGTAATCGCGTGGGGGCACAATTCCCATAGCAAGTATGTTGCACTGAGAGACCAGACTGAAAGGGAACATGTTTTGTGTTAGCAGAATTTAATCGTAACTTTGAAACTTCATCCATCCTTCCATTATCTTTACCCACTTCTTCCATTTTGGATCACGGGGGTCGCCGGTGCCCATGCCATGTCCAGCAGTCACTGTGCGAGGAGCGGGGGACACCCTGGACTGGTCGCAAATCCATCACAGGGACACATAGAGACAAACAACCATTCACGCTCTCACTCACACCTAGGGACAATTTAGAGTTACCAATCAGCCTAACATGCATGTTTTTTGACTGTGGGAGGTAACCGGAGTACCTGCAGGAAACCCACGCATGCACAAAGAGAACATGCAAACTCCACACAGAAAGGCCCCCGGACCGGGATTTGAACCGGCAACCTTCTTGCTGAGAGGTTGCAGCTCTACCAGTTGTGCCACCATGCTGCCTTTTGAAACCTATCCAACATTAATAAAACTTACCTCAAGTTGCCTTTTTGGACATGCATACATATATGTGTACACGTACTTGAGAGAAGATTATTACAGCCTCATCTAAAATCAATGATGATGATATCGGAACTGGATCGGTATCGGCCGATATCCAGATTTAAGTATCGAGATCGGATCGGAAGTAAGAAAATGTGGATCGGTGCATCCCTAAATTAATTACCTCTCATCTAGAATAAACAGCCACCAGATCTGAGAGCAAGTTGTTTATGTTTATGTTTATTAAATGTGTTCATTTTTTTACAAAAGAAACAATACAAGACATTCATTCATTCAACCTTTATTTAGTCAGGTAAATCTTTTGAACCTCATGGGCTCATTTACGAAAGCGACCTGCTAAAACTAAAGAACAATGAACAGCAGTGATAGAATTTCATTAAACAATAAACAAACAAACAATAAACAATAGAAAACAAAAAGAGAGAAAAAAACAAAAGATTTTTTTTTTTTTTTTTAACAAAGTATCAAAAAACTAGCAAAACATTATAAGGTAGACGTATAAAATCAAAGACAGGAACAAATCTGCATTGGTTTTTGCCAGGATTCCAACAGATTCTGAAAACCATTTAGAGAAGTCAAGGTCGAGAGCTTCAGATCTTTTTGTAAGATATTCCATGAAGCAGGAGCGGAGTAGGAGAAGGCCCTTTTTCCAAGTTCAGTCCTCACTGACGGAACACTGCAGGTAATCATGTCCTGAGAGCGCACACTGTAGCTGCACTCACGCAAAGACATGTAGGAGGAGATGTATGAGGGCAGCAGACCAAGAAGTGATTTGAAGATGAAAATGTACCAGTGGAAGAGTCTGCGTGAGGTTAATGATGTCCAGTTAAGATACAAGATACAAGATACAAGATAGGTTTATTGACATTGCATCAATTTTCACCGATACAGCGTAAGTATGTAATTACAGTCATCCAGGAGAGAGATTAGTGTAACAAGCTGCAGCTGAACAAAACATATTTTATCGATATGTTCTTAGCGCGGCCTACCCATCTGTCCCCAGATGAAGGTCAAAGATAGGAAAACAGGATAAGACACGAGGTTTACAGCGTTGATATTAAAAAAAGATGAATCACGTTTTGTCTTCAAGACACCGCGTGATCCAGTAAAAACCATATCAAATAAAGCACATTTAGTTACAGGACAAGATGCATTTATGACGGCAGGCGGGAGGAAACAGTCTGTGTGTAACAATTCTAGATAAGAAACAGTTCGCTGGTCTCAGAGCTCGGCTCAAACCAAGAATGCACACAGAAACCTCTCGGGGGAGGGGTAGGGGGGCAGCGGGTTCTTCAGCTCCCAGTCTAGGAGAAGATTTGTAGCCTTCAACAGTCCAAGGCCAGAGGCCAGATTAGATTAGTTGCTTTATTTTCCAGTCAGACCACAGTGTTCTTTTACTGCGGTCTTTAAGTCCAGGTTCTGTTTTCTGGGTCCAAATCGCCGAATTCGTGTCAGGTTCCGAGCAAAAAGATCCTTCCGTATGTGCCCCTGTTTGAATCCGAGCGGCTGTAAACGAGTCCACAGTTCACACTGCAGGTCCGCGGCAGCCACCGCTTCTCTCACCGTGTGACACAGCCCGCACAACAGCTGGGAAGGTCCTTCATAGCCTGGATCAAAGCATTTTCGCTGAGCGGAGGTCCTCGTCAGCACGCCAATCGCCGCGGTCCCCCTCAGCCCTTCAGTGGCATGAGCCACCAGTGTCCCAATAAATCACAGAGATTCCACGTCCCCGACAGAAAGAGCGGACAGCTGCATTAGCCTGCTCATAGAGTCCATAATGCAGCTCACCGCCTGCATGTCGATAGGGCGCCCTGGCTCTCCCTGGCCGGTGCGCTTCGCAGAAATTTTTGTTGTCGATAGAATCGATAAGTGAAATAGCCCAGAAGACAGTCCACGCACATAATTCCATTCCAAATTGGTTCGAGCGAGCGCTGAAGAGTTATAGACGAGACAAATGCAGAAGCGGGGGAGGGAATGCAGGGAGATGTAGGAGCAAAAGGAGATGCGACCAGTCCCTGCCGAGAGCGGAAGTATTTAACCAGTGAATACAGGGTGCAGTGGTGGGTACGATATTCACAACCAGTTATGAATCTTAGTGCACCATGATAGACAACATCCAACATCCGCAGGGTGCTTGTAGGAGCATTCATGTAGAGAATGTCACCGTAATCAATGGAGGGGAGGAAAGTCACAGACACAAGGCGTTTCCTAACATTCAGTGTTAGACATGATCTGTTTCTGAAAAAGAAACCCAGTTTAACTTTCAATTTCTTCACTAGGTTTTAGACAATCTCAGTAAATGATAGTGTACAAAAAATATAAAAAAATGAAAGGTAGCAGAAAGAAGAATAAATCTTATTATAATAATAATAATAATAATAATAATAATAACTTTTATTTATAACGCACTTTACATCAAACAGATCTCAAAGTGCTACAATGAAAAATAAAATCAAGATAAAAATCAATCATAAATGCAACAAAGAAAAGGAACAACCAAGAGGATGGAGCCTCACAGATGATTGCATCAAAAACTTAAAATTCACAAAATGCAGATAAAATACTCAAAAAACTGGGTGCAATAAAAAACAAAAGCACAATTAATTATTTAAAAAACTGGATAAAAAGAAAGGTTTTAAGACTTTTTTTAAAACATGTCACGGTCTGTGGGGCCCTCAGATATGAGGGCAGGGCGTTCCACAGCCGAGGGGCAGCGCAGGAGAAAGCCCGGTCTCCCATTGTGCGAGACCGAGACCTGGGAGTGAGAAGAAGATGGGTGTTGGAAGAGCGGAGAGTGCGGGAAGGACAGTGAGGGGTGAGAAGTTCTTTTAAATAGGATGGTGCATTACCGTACAGGCACTGGAAGGTGAGCAGATAAATTTTGTACGTGATCCGGGCAGAAACAGGAAGCCAGTGTAGTGAACGCAGTACAGGAGTGATGTGTTCATACTTGCGCACTCTCATCAGGACCCTGGCAGCGCTGTTTTGGACATACTGTAGTTTTTGTATGTTCTTGCCAGGAATCCCGAAGAGATGCCCCTTACTTCCAACAATCAGATTAAACAACAATAATCAACCATGTAAACAATAATAATATTCAACCAACTTTTTCCAACAATCAGATTAAACAATAATAATCTTCAACCAACAGTACAAAATGACTAACTCTTTCTAATTTTCTAACTAATACAATACACATTACGCTATTTCATTTTTTTAACACATTTGTTTTGATCATTTTCTTAAATGTAAACATTGACTTGGCATTTTTAACTACATTCTCCAAGCCATTCCATAATCTAATTCCCTGGATTGAGGTAGAACGTCCCTTCAAACTAGTTCTGAATTGTGGTTTTACAAACATCTCTGTCCCCTTAAGATTATAACAACTTTGTCTTTTAACAAAATGCATTTGGATATTTAAAGGTAATGCATTATTTTGAGCCCTATACATAACTGATAAAATATTATAGTCTACCAAATCATGGAACTTCAATAACTTCAGTTGATAAAATAATGTACTTGATGGATGACGGTAATGTTTTCTAGTGATAATTCTTACAGCTCTTTTCTGTAATACAAAAATAGGCTTTGTGATTGTTTTACACGCATTCCCCCAAACATCAATACAATAGATTAAGTGTGGAACAATGATTGTGTTATACAACAAATACAGAGCTTTATCATTCAATAGGTCTCTGACTTTGTACAGTACTGCAATCGATTTAGCTATTTTTATTCTTACAGAATTTATGTGTTGTTTCCATGTCAGTTTGTCATCAATGATAACACCCAAAAACTTCACCTCACTCACTCTACAAATCTCAACATCCTCCATTTTGAGTGGAACATCGAAGTTGTAGTTGTAGATTTTGATTGACATGGTTAAAAAGTGGAGTGAAATGTGAGCATCTATACATATACCAATGCCAAAAACAAATTATGAACAGAAACGCTACAATAACACAAGTGAACAATGTGTACATATCCTCACATAAGAGCACTGCCAATGTGGAGCAAAAGTCCTTAAAGTACTTTGTAGCAAAGCAGTTCAGATGAATAACCTGAAGGGAAAGCACACAGAGAAGGTTTTCTTAATTGTGTAGATAAAGTAACTGCATACATTAAGACCTAATTAGAAGGCTCCACCTGTGTTTGTACTTCAGTCTCAGAATTAATGTGCAGCTTCTCCCTACTTAAATGAGTGTATCATTACACTTCTATTTGGTTTCAGCACATCAAGCTCAGTTCATTCATCAGCAAGTGTCTTATCTATTACCTATTCCTATTAAAATCACAGTCACAGTGGAGGGAGGAATGGTGCTTAAATATCAGAGATTTAACTTGGCAGATAAAGTGACACAGTTGGCCATAACAAGGCTATTTCAGTCAGCAGAATGGTTCATTTTCTCCCTGAATGTTCCATTCCACAATTCATCTCTGACACATAAATTGTATTTGAGCTGGATCTTCCAAGGGCTAAAGTGAAGTCCCTCCTCTGCGATGTTAAATGACCTCTGGAACAATTTGATTATGATGTCTCTCTGACAGACAGATTTATCACAGGCGCGGAGCCGTGTAATGGATATGAGCACAGCTCTGGTGACAGGAAAGAGGACTGTGGGAGTTAGGGAGGAGAAGGAGATGGAGGAGGAAGAGAGGAGGAGAAGCAGGGGAAAAATGGACTCTAACCCCAGCCATGTAATCCATTTACATGTGTTTGCTAAGATAAATAAATGACAAATGATTTGCTTCTTCTTCTTTTTTTTTCAGCAATGCTGAATGTAAATTATGGTTGTAAAGCAGCAGCAGCAGCATGTTAACTTCACTCCGAGCAAATGGATCCTGGAGGGCCTCTTTTGGAGCAAAGCTGTAATCACGGATTACATTTATGACCCAATTTGAATTAGGGGCACATCACATACATCAGTCCTGGCAACTTCCCTACTCTTATTATTAATTCAATTCTCCCTCATCAGTTTTAATGAAGCTTGACAATTTTGTTGTTGTTTCTTTTTTATTTTTTAGCTGAAGCTCGTAAGCCTGACACATTGCTAGCCTTGTTGACATCTCTGCAAAAATGGCACAGAGGTTTTAAAGACTGGATGTGCCACAATCTGAGTCAAAACAACAAAACAGGTATTTTTTTAAATGTCACCGCTGAGGCTTAACTCTTCTATATTCACAGCATCTTCCTGTCCCTGCCAACTGTTTGCAGTAAGCTGAACTTTGCAACACCACGCACAATGAAAGTACAAGGAAGTGTGGCCCCTGTGGCATTTGTTTGGAGACTTATTAGATGTCTGGATTCTTTCTGCGATGGATAAAGGACGTGCATTAACAGCGCTTCAGATGGAGACCTCCGTGGCAACAAGTGCTGACATTGTTCTTCCGCCTGCACCTTTCCATCAATCATGTTTCCCAAGTGTTTCCGGAGCGACAGAGGTGAGCCAAATAGAGGGAGTGTGTGGAGCCTAAGGACAGCTTATCTGTCTGAAAGTGCATCAGGAGAGAAAAAATAATTTGACTGGTCTTGGCAGAACTCTTACTGTGCCTTTCTGCGACACGGGCTGCTGTCAGGCTGACAATGCATGAAGATTTGTGTCGTCCTATTGCTGTGCCTCATAATAATGCTGACACACCAAGTGGAAGAGAAAAAAATTAAAAGGAAACTTATCTTAACACAAAGTTCCTGTGGATGTTCTGATGAGCTGGAGTAAGTAAGGACAGAAATTCCATTTCAGTGTTGGAGGGAAAAAAAACTAAAAAGGAATATTTCTTAAGAGCAAATGCTGAGGAGGACACTCTGGCTGACAATAGTGTTATCATCAGCTGATGTTCTCATGTACCTTGAGCTGTCAGTTTTCTTCAACTTTCTCCTTGACTCTGAGCTTTCTGCTTCTCTCACCGAGTCTTTGTGTACAGACCTAAGGTGTTTCTATTCTCAGAACTGCTGCTCCAAATACACCTATCAGCACAGTAGCAAGACTACTATCATTATAATTTGACATTTCTAAATATGGAAAAACTTTTGATAAAGCAGTAACAAACTTAGCTAAGACCCTTTGCGTTTCTCTCTTTGCTTAAGTGGACACGAGCCCCTGTGAAATTATGGTTTGTGAGTTTGTTTGTTTGTTTGTTTGTTTGTTTGTTTGTTTATTGTTTGCACAAAAAGAAACAACACACATAAAAGAAAAGTTAAAAAAGAAAACAAAATGTGCAGGAGAGGTCATAAAAACCCTAATTGGGCTTTTTTTCTAAAAAATAAATAAGAAGAAAATCATAAAAACTTTATACATAAACTTACATCTTACTTTAAACACACACAATTACATACCAAAGCAAAAGATAATAGTTGATATTAAATACATTTAAATTGTCAAAAAGTGTTAAAATGATGAATAAAATAAAAAACAAATGTGTTAGAAAATCTATAATGTTTGTTTAAACTTTCTTTTAAATACAGATAATGTACATGATTCACTTAATTGTTTTAAATGGTTCCACAGCACAACACCCTGATGCATGAATGAAAATTTAGCAACAGTGGTTCTACAGAAGGGGATATGTAAATTATACCTCCTTCTTGTAGAGTATGAATAATAATAAGAATTAAACTCAAAGAAATTATGAAAATATTTAGGTAAAGAAAGTGGAATACATATAACTTTATACATAAGGATTCCTGTTTTTTACTTATTCACATCATAGATTGTAAGAATTTCTAATTTTTTAAAGAGAGTTGTGGATGGAGCTAAATACGGAGAGTTAGTGACAATTCTTACAAAAGACTTTTGACGTTTATGAATTGACTGCATGTAAGAATGATAGGTACTAGCCCAAATTAAATTACAGTAAGAAATATGGGTATAAATTAAATTATTGTACAAAATCAATAAAGTACTTGTTTTTAAATATGGTTAAACCTTTTTTATAATACCTAAAGATTTAGAAATCTTCTTATACACTGATTCACAGTGATTCTTAAAACAAAGTTTCTCATCAATATAGACACCTAAAAATTTTGTTGATGAAACATTAGAAAGTAAATTGTTATTAATATAAATTTTAGTTTTTTCTGGATTGTAATTTTTATTCTTATTCTTAAATAAGATGAAATTTGATTTTTTTTTAAACATTAAGTGATAGTCTATTTAACTGAAACCACTGAGCAAATTGAATGAGCCCATAATTTGCCTTATCAATAAGTGAGTCAAAGTTACCATAAGCAACAAAAAGATTGATATAATCAGCAAATAAGATAGGTGTCAAAACACTAGATGCTTTTGGTAGATCATTAATATATATGAGAAACAATAATTGTCCCAAAATGGATCCTTGTGGAACTTCACATTTTAAGACATCCCGCAGTGACAATTTACCATTAAAAATTAGAATTTGCTCTCTGTTGTGCAAACAATTTTCAACCCATTTCAGAACCTTATTTTTAAAACCATAACAAGACAAGTTTTGGGGGGCAACTATGAACAATGGCCCTCATGCACGAACCATTCGTACACACAGATTTGTTCTTAAACTGTGCGTACGAGTGATTTAAGATCATTCGTGGCATTCAACAATGTTTTCGTATCCTAAGATTTTTTTCAGATACGAACAAAATTTACGTGTGGTCCAGAGCTGTCGTATATTTTACGAGCAGTCGGTCCGCTGTTATCCAGACGGAATTTCTCCACTAATAACTTCATATTTCGTTATTTAGAAAATATTTTGGGTTTAAAAAAATCACGCACCATAATTATTCTTGACAATAGGTTATTCTGTTTGAATTAGAATTATAATTTTAAGTTTAATTTGTCTGGTGTGTCGCGCAGGCTTCAGTGAGTCGTGCGCTCCCCTTGGTCATCAAAGCCCTCCTCATATTAACACCCAGGTACATAAAATTCCCATACACCGCCGCAGAACAAGTACAAATTAAGACTGATTTTCATGCTATTGCTGGACTGCCAAACACCATCGGAGCAATAGATTATTATATCTGATTCGAAATATAACCTGCAGAATGTGGTTGCGCGATGACCAGGAGGAGCGCGCATGACTCATTTGTGCTGCAAAACATGTTGGCACGTGCGCAGCATGGCATTTATTGTCCATCCATCTCATTAACGCAGACTATTCCTTGATCTCCTCAATCCGTGTATGGTTCGTTCTTTCGTTATTCCGTTTCAAAATAAAAACCAAATAACCAAACAAGCTTTGGTTATTCCGTTATTTCGTTTTAAAACGAAATTACAAAAACGGTTTTTAAATGGTTTTTTCGTTATTTCGTTTTTAAAACGAAATTAGAAAAACAGAACTTGCAAACGTAAAAAAAGGGGAACGTTTTGGTTTTTGGTTAAACCAAAGACGAGCTTTTATTTTGTTAATTGAACACGGGAGTTTATGGCGGAACCGGAAATGAACTCCCGGTGCTGTGCGAATTTCTGTTCCCCAGTGAGAATCTGAGCTACAAATTAAAACAACAAGCGTATTTTATTTTTGCTGAACATACTATTTGCTTTAATTTTTGACGTGTGTGGGGTGTCAGCTTGACGCAGTTGAGAATCTGTTCCCCCTGTGTTGGGAGCGCGCACTGCTGCAACCCGAGAGGCGGATCCGACCGTCTTTTTTTATTTTTTATTTTAATTAAATTTATTCATTTAACATTGAAACATAACGAAAAAACATTTCATAAATATGTGAAAAAAGAATACATAAAATGAAAGGTGGCAGAAAGAAGAAGAATTCTTATTATGTCTGCCCCTTTTTTTCAAAAACAAAACAATTTCAAACAATCAATTCAAAACATAATCATTATAGAAATAACAGTTGAAAAGAGTAATTTTCACTTGTCTTCAAGGCGCATCTCTCTGTGAAACGAGTCCACACTATCTTGTCACGGTTATAACTCATTTTAATACTCCTGGTGATAAATAAATAAATATAAACCCTAAAGTAAACCTGGTCTTGCGGGGTGTTATAACCTAGTTTGTTTGTTTTTAAACGCTGACAGAAACTAGATTTGGTCAAGTAACCTTCCAAATAGCTACAAATTTTAATAATACAAATTATCAGTCAGCCACCAACACATCATATATATTTAGAATTTTTATTACTAATATCAAAAAAGGCGTTCAATACAGGATCAACTGGACTTTATTTGTCCAGTTGATCCTATTACTAATAGTAATACTAATAAGTGTAGGCTTTCTGGTAGGCTAAATCTCGTTCAAATTGAAAATGACTGGAGAAAAATTATTTCCAGCTGCTATTTTTGTTAGTTAATGTCTGTTTTTTCCATTATTTGAGAGAAAAAATGATTTTAGAAATAGAGTCAGAGAATCTTTATTATCATTTGCACCACATGTGGTACATGTGATGAAACATGATTATGTAAACAGGGTCCCAGTTACATCCAACAATAATAACATCTAAGATATGAACTAAGAAAAACATCAAGTTAAAATACACTAAATAAAAAATACACGCATCACTAATATCATAGAAAACCATTACTCCAGACAGCACCTGTGTGAGCAGATGTGCACAATGAACACAGCAACATAAAACAGATCAGCAGCAACAAGAAACAGATCAGCAGCAACATGATGTGATTATTCTGGTTATTTATTCATGAGTCTAACAGCCTCAGGGTAGAAGCTGTTCCTCAGTCTAGTGGTTCTACATTTGATGCTCCTCAACCTCCGTCCTGAAGGGAGTGGGGCAAAGAGTGTGTGTGCTGGGTGAGTGGGGTCTTTCATGATGCAGGTGGCTCTTTTCCTGCATCTGGAGGTGTAGATGTCTGTGATGGTGGGGAGACTGACTCCAACATCTTCTGTGCAGCCTTCACCACTCTCTGCAAAGCTTTTCTTTCTGCAGCTGTGCAGCCTCCATGCCACACGTTGATGCTGGAGCACAGGATGCTCTCCACTGCACACCTGTAGAAGGAGGTGAGGACTGAGCTTCTCAGACCAGCTCGTCTCAGCCGTCTGAGGAAGTAGAGTCTCTGATGACCTTTCTTGATCAGGCTGGTGGTGTTGTTGCTCCAGCTGAGGTTATCATTCAGGTGTACACCCAGGTACTTGTAGCTGGAGACCACTTCCACTGCAGATCCTCTTCTGTTCAGTGGGGTGTGGGTGAGTTTGTTCCTGTGAAGTGGATACATATTTTTTTTAATCTATTATAAAAAGCAGTGTTTGAGTTGTTACACTGTTTAATATATAATTGCCAGATTCACTCACATGTCACAACTGATGGTAAGGCTGGTGCACCTCTCTTACCGACCGGTTTCTCCAGCATGTATCCCAATAGATGAAAAGTATCCCGTCATAAATTTCCGTCCGTAGGATGGTCCTGTCAAACACACACACAAATGTAAAATGTTATCTGATGTACTGCGGTCAAACCAGTCAACATTAGTTCTCTCTTAAAGATTTGTGTGGCTCATACATGGTGCATTACAATAAGAGAAACAGAAAGTGCCCCTGCAGTCAAAAAACAATGAGAGAAATGAGATACATACAGTATTTATAAACAATATACAATTATGCCATACTTATTACTTTCACATACCTATAATATATCAAGAATAAATATGTCACAGTTTTAGATTTTGTATAAAAGAGCAAGTCAAAGTACCTCAAAATGCCTCTTTCAGTTTGCTTTTCTATGACCTCTATTCAAAATTCATATTTCATGTTCAGTGTTACAAAGAAGAAGTTAATATTTATTTGTTTGATGGCTGTTACTATTTTTCCTGAAAAGGTGCTTACGATCGAGATGTATATATATATATATATATATATATATATATATATATATATATATATATATATATATATATATATATATATATATATATATATATATATATATATATATATATATATATACATCTCGATCGTAAGCACCTTTTCAGGAAAAAATAGTAACAGCCATCAAACAAATAAATATTAACTTCTTCTTTGTAACACTGAACATGAAATATGAATTTTGAATAGAGGTCATATATATATGTGTGTGTATGTATGTGTGTAAGCATATATACACACACACATTTTTGTTTAATCAATCATCATTTTCAATAGAAGTTATAGATAAGCAAACTGAAATTAGCATTTTGAATTGCTGTTTACCCCAAAATCTAAATTAAAACTATGACATATTTATTCTGGATGTATTATAGGTACGTGAAGGTAATAGGTACGAGATAAATATAAATGTCTAATAATTATGCCTCTCTCATTATTTTATTATTATTATTATATATTTTTTGGCCTGCAAGAGGACCCCTGCTGGTCCATTACTGTAACGCACCATGTTTACACACAATGCCTAGAGAAAGCTAACGTCAGCTAGCTTGTATTTACAAGTTTTGCTCATTTTATCGCAGTATACAGTATTGTCCATAAACTTTGATACATACTTGGTAAACTGAAGAAAGTACAGCACGTTCCAAATCTGCGTCCGACACGTTGTTGTGTCTTTACAAGTTGTGCTCCTTACAAAACTTTCTGACACTCATTACCGAGTTGTGGAGCTCCATGGCGACGCAAAACATTACTGATTTCAGAGTGTGGTTTTCCTCTCTCAGAAAGTTCGATAATCAATTCAGAAAACGGTTCAAGTGCAGCCATTGCCTATTATTTAGGAATGGTTTGTTTTTATGCCGTCTTTCTTCTCCGCTGTTATTCTTTGGCGACTTCCGGTACGTCATTTCCGGTATTGCTACAAATTAAAACAACAACTGTACTTACGCAAAAACCAAATCGCACCTTTTTTTTATATTTGCAATTTCTGTTTTTCTAATTTCGTTTTAAAAACGAAAAAACCGTTTAAAAACCGTTTTTGTAATTTCGTTTTAAAACGAAATAACGGAATAACCAAAGCTTGTTTGGTTATTTGGTTTTTATTTTGAAACGGAATAACGAAAGAACAAACCATACACGGATTCTCCTTCTGTCCGTGCTACGGCGAGATATTTCTTTGAAGCCATTTCCAGATCAAACCATTTATTCTTGATTTCTGATACTGTACGACCCACGGGAGACAACATGCATTATATTAATATGAAGTTAACTGTAGTTTCGAGACATTTTAAAATGCTTCTGTTCAAAAACACATCCGACACTTGCGGGGGGTGGGGGGTAGCGGTGCGCCACGCTCTTCTGAATAAGTGAAACTACACAGTTGTTTACACTAAAATTAAAAATATTTGACCATCCGACACCTGCGGGGGGGGGGGGGTAGCGGTGCGCCACAGCGCGACTGAGAGCAGATCTCCGAACGCGTGAAGTTCCTCCTTTTACTTCTTGAGTTTGAATGAATGGACACTTCCTGCTGTCAAAAGGCAGGAAACGTGGCCTTATATGGTGTTTTGAGGGGTGGGAATTATGTAAATGACCTCTCCGCGAGCACGCGCAGGTGATAGAACAGGTGGGATTCATCAAATTTACGCAGCACATTTACACACATTTCTTGAGGATAGAAGAGTTTGTTGAATCTGACGTGGCATGTTCGTACGAACGCTTCGTACGAACAAAAGTAGGAGAAATTTAGGATAAAAATACGAACATGTTCGTGCATGAGGGCCATTGTCCTTACTCTCTATGCATCATCAACTTATGGTAGACAGAACGTCTACAAAGTACTTTCGATTGTTTTATTTTCCTCATTGTCCAAAATATACACAAATTTATTACATATATATATGCAAGAAAAAAAATGGCAGGGTATTGTTTCTTTCTTTGATAAATTTAGAAATTCATAAAATCTCATTACTATTTATTTAAACATATGTGGAACCCACTTGACTGTGTGTGTCTGTCTAAAAGACAATTTTAATAACTGCATGCACAAATCTTGCCTCACTCAACCACAGGTGTCACTGTGATTAGTTGAAAGCCCTTATACAATAGACCTGTTAACCTGTTTTATTATTACAAACTTGTCTTTTTTAGTTATAACATGTGGTTTAAATATTAACTTTTATTTAGAAAGGCAACAATTATTGAACCATAAATTATATGAGGAACTTTTTCGGTTAAAATACTTAATTGAAACACCAGAGAAGTACCATACATCATGCTTAACTACCGTACTTGTTCCCTTTCAGTCATGTCTCTCGGTGCAACATATGCTATAGGAATTGCGCCCCGCGCGATTACCTGAAGGAATACATTCACGCCTTTACGGCAGGGGCGTCAGCGTCGCGCCAGAGGCCCCGCCCTCTGGGTGCTTAAGCCGCTGATGCCCATACATCATTCTCTTTTTGCCCTTCACCTCGCTTAAAACCTGAACTTCGTGGGACTTCTCTGTTGTTGCATCGCTCGATTGAGGTGAGCTTGCTCCCTACGCTGAGCGTACAGAGAAATTTTCCTGCATACTGCTAGGCTGGCGAAAGCTAGTCCAGCGTTTTTCTACTTACCTCGAAGTTTTCTTCTCTTTCCGCAGCTGCTTCGCTCGACGGTGCTAACTGTATCACAACACTCCCTGCTAACCATTAGCAGGCTAGCCAGCAAAAGCAAGACGACGGAGAGGACGGCTTCAAACAAAAGGAAGCTAGGAACTACCTCGATGCTTCTCATCTCCAGACATGGCTCCCGAGAATGAAAAACGGAGGACAAAGAAGAAGAAAACCAGCAGGACGACGAGCCCTCTCTCGCGCCCCTGCCCCAGCGGATGCGACTACGCCCTCTCCGCGCCGGTCACCCATGAGGCCTGTCCTGTCTGCCTAGGGATTCTACACGTGAGAAAAGCGCTGGAATTCCCCGACTCTTGCTCTCACTGCTGTCGGATGCTGTCGGTAGTGAGGAAACACCGCGCAGACGCGTTGGCTAAATCCATGGCAAAAGCTGCGACACTGAAGGTCGCACGTCGCACAAAGCTGCTCGCTCCTGACCCGGAGCTTGAGAACGTGGACCTGGAATGCAACGGTCGAGTCTGGGATGAGAACGTGTCGGACTCCTCGGTTGCCGTCGAGGACTCGACGCCCGAAGTGTCTGACCAAGACGCCGAGTACGGTTACAGAGGAGAAAGTGCGGATTCCTCCCAGAACCTGGTGCAAACACTACCAGTACCGGACGTGTCGGTCCCTGCTCTGTTCGACCTGTGCCATAGGGTGGTTGATGCCCTGCAGGTTGCGTGGCCAGACCCCACGCCTCGCGAACAGGCTACGAGGCTGGCGGGAAACTACTTCTATGTGAAGCAGCCGACAACAAAAATGCCAATTTTTCCGGACTTTTTCATGGAGCTCAAATGCTCCTGGGTGGAACCCGAAGCTCCCATGACGTTGCCACTATCCCGACTCCTGTATGTCGCTGGAATGGAGACAGCGGGCCTCGCCAGGGCACCCCTGATAGAGGAGACCCTGGCGACTCATCTGGCCCCCGCAGCTACGGGGAAGAAACCAGCGTTGCCCAGTAGGGCCTGCCGCGCTCCGGAGAAACAGCTCGAAAAGTGCTACAAGGCTCAGGTCCTTGCGGCTCACGCAATGAACGCATCGACCATGGTGCAGGCGTACCTGACAGAAAAACTGCAGGATCTCCAGGTAAGAAAAACCGAGCAAGCCGCAACGGAGGCCATGGAGGAGGCCCGCCGCGCCTTTGACTTTGTGCTCCGCATGATGGGGACAATAGTCATTTTGCAAGGCAGAGCAATGGCGGAAATAGTTGTCGCCCAGCGCCATCTTTGGCTGACGTTATCGGACCTCCCGGAAAACCAGAGGTTCCCCTTCCTCCAGCACCCGATCGAGCCGACAAGACTCTTCGGGGGAGCCCTGGAACGTGTCCAGGCCAGGTTGGAACAAAGACACAAACAGGCGGAAGCACTCCGCGAGGGGCTGCCGAGAAAAAGCTTTGCACCCCCAAAGGAAGACGCGTGGCCCTCCACGGAAGAGACCCGCTGGTGACAGTGAGACTTTCCAGTACCAGCCGAGGGCCTCTTCAGTGACCCCGTGTGGAACTCAGATTCAGGCCTGATGAAGCAGGGCGAACTGATAATTTTACAGGTTTGCCCGCCCACGCGGTACGGGAACCTAACCTTTTGATCCCAGTCTCTACTTGTAAAACACTACGAGAAGCTGGTGACATGTGTGCGCGCACCAAACATGACTCGCCTATTGTATGTGTTATCAAAACAAACACTGTTTCATGCATGTACAAAAACAAAAGTACCAAAGCACAAACTGCCCTGGTTCTTGATTCGAGTCCCATTTTTTTAAAACATAAAACACAAAACACGTGGTCAAACTATGAACCACAGCAAGATACACGAGCTCTGCCAGAGACAGTCAGATCTCGCGATATCTTCTGCTGGGCTGACCAGCCTGCTCGAAAGAGCACGAGAGGGGTCAAAGGCCACCCCTCCAGCACTAAAACACGACGAACAGCAGTTGGACATGCCTTCCAGGCTCATGGCGCACGAGCAGGCCTGGAAGGCATGTCTACCAAATGATTGGGTCATGACAACGATATGTCATGGGCTCAAGTTGCAGTTCACTATGAGACCGTCCCCCTTCACAGGGGTACTGCAATCAAAGATTAACCCTACACGCGCACACGTGTTGAGGGAGGAAGTTTTGACAATGTTGCACAAGGGAGTGATAAGTTTGGTCCCGAGACGCAAACTACGCTCTGGCCAATATAGCAAGTACTTCCTGGTGCCCAAAAAGGATCATTCCTTAAGACTGATTCTGGATCTAAGGACTCTGAATAAGAGAATACAAACTTTTAAGTTCAAGATGCTTACACTGCGGCAGGTTCTCCAGTCTGTGAGACCAGGAGACTATGCATGTACAATGGATTTGAAAGATGCCTATTTCCACATAGGCGGATGGAGGAAACACGGAAAGTTCCTCCGTTTTGCTTTCGAAGGGAACGCTTATGAATTCAAAGCCTTACCCTTCAGTTTAAAGACGTTTCCTCGTACATTTACTAAATGTCTGGATGCAGCCCTGACCCCCCTTAGGAATCAAGGACTGAGGGTTATGAATTACTTGGATGACCTGCTGATTCTGGCTGGAAGCAGAATACAGGCCAAGTCACATTCCTACAGGGTGATCTCTTACCTGGAGTCTCTCGGGTTTGTCATAAACCTACAAAAGAGTGACCTAACTCCATCACGGGTTACCCTATTTCTGGGAGTACAGATCGACACTGTCCGATACAGAGCATGGCTCTCAAAGGAACGAGTTTCCTCCATTCGCCGTTGCCTGGAAAGATTTAAACTGGATCAACGGGTCCCTATGAAAACGTGCCAATGCCTTTTAGGCCTCTTGGCGGCAGCCATACCTTGTGTGCCACATAGATTGCTGAAAATGCGGGCCATACAAGTATGGCTAATCCAACAGACACAACCCGCCTTACCTAGTCGAGCAGGAAAGGTTATAGATTCAGAGTGCCTGAAGGCCCTGGAACCTTGGAGAGATTTGTCTGTTTTCACGGAAGGGGTCCCGCTGGGAAGGGTGTCATCGCGTGTGGTCATCACGACGGACGCCTCAAAAACAGGATGGGGGGCGATCTGCAGAAATAAGAACGCCCGTGGCCATTGGAATAAACAGGAAGTGAGATTACATATTAACTTCCTGGAGTTGTTGGCCGTATTCCTGTCATTAAAATACTTCTTCAGCAAAGGTCTGATTGCAGGGCAGCATGTCCTGGTGAAATCAGATAACAGGACCACAGTGTCCTTCATCAACAGAGAAGGAGGGACAAGGTCCCGGGCCCTCCTTGGACTGACGCAGAAGATGCTCACATGGTGTGCTCCAAGAATCTTGTCACTTAGGGCGACTCATGTCCCCGGTGAACTAAATTATAGAGCAGATGCCCTCTCAAGAGGGCCTCTCCTGGCGTCAGAATGGAGCCTGAACCCACGGATTGTGGAGCAGGTCTGGTCACGATTTGGGAGATCCTCTGTGGACTTGTTCGCTTGCAGAGCTAGCTCACAGTGTGACCTTTACTTCTCCTTGAGTGAAACAGATGCACCTCTGGGAACAGATGCTCTGGCATGTGATTGGCCAGCAGGGGTGCTCTACTATGCCTTTCCACCTGTCCCTCTGATCGAGGTGACACTGGAACGTGTGCGCCAAGGAGCCCTCTCCCTGATCCTGATAGCCCCCAGGTGGCCACAGAAACCATGGTTCCCTAAGTTGATCTCAATGTTATCGGGGGTACCATGGCAATTGCCTCCTCACAGGGACCTGCTGACTCAGGCACGTGGACAGCTTCTACACTCACGTCTGGAGTTGTGGCGGTTTTCAGCCTGGCCTTTGAAGGGAACTGGCTGAGAGCCTAAGGCATTGATTGCTTTATCCCAAAACAAACAGCAACAACATACACAAGGGTGCCCCTTAGTGTTTATGTTTGCTTAGGAGATGTTCAATGGAGAGGTTTCCCCTCTCCTTAACAGGTCTCCAACATCAGGATGGGATCCACTTGCCAGTGGCGCCCTTTGTACATGTAAAAAGTTTCCCCTGGGGACTTGGGAGGTTACCCTGTGCTTGACCTGGGTTTTCTACCTCCACATTGCCACCCAATTACTAGTGGCGTAATGGGTTCCTTGCTACTTTCCTCCTGTTTCTCAGGTTTTCCAAAGAAAAAAGGAGATGAAGAGTATTCACACTAGTGGAGCACGCTTATGCTGTCTCTAGCTGGTGTTTTTTTTTTTATCTTTATGTCCAGTGGTAACATCAAACTGATGTTTCTACATTTGGCATTTTTTCTTCTCAGCCTATGCTCTCTACATACCTTGTAAAAAGCAGCTGGGAAATACCTGTCGTTTTAAGGCAGATGTTCTCACATGCATTTTGCTGAGCATTTCAAGGGCGTGAATGAATTACGTTCCCATAGCATATGTTGCACCGAGAGACATGACTGAAAGGGAACTGAAAGTTTTGCACCATAACTCATGTTCCCTGAAGGAAGGGAACGAGGTGCAACATATCTGGCCCTTTTCAATGCTGAAAGCTCGGTGAAGTGCATTTTGGAGAATGATGTATGTGCGTCAGCGGCTTAAGTACCCAGAGGGCGGGGCCTCTGGCGCGACGCTGACGCCCATGTCAAAGTCAAAGTCAAAGTCAACTTTATTGTCAGATCTGCAATATGTACTGTACAGGACATACACAGGACCGAAATTGCGTTTCTCTCAGTCCCTCGGTGCAACAGTAAACATCTAAACATTGAAACACTGAAACATATAATAATTGACATAAGCATAAAATAGTAAAACTAACACTGTCCTGAGTTTTTTGCATAGTGGAATAAGAGTATGAAAATTTACACCAACTCTAAAACTAAAACATTAAACATTTAATGAACATAATACTGTCCTGAGTTTTTGCATACTAGTATAAAAAAAGAGTATAAAAAGTATAACTAAAATAAACTAAAGGTTTCTAGCATTGACATTTGCAAAGTGGCAAAGCAGCGTATGAGTTAATGTACACAGTATATGTATGAGGTAGTAGTTGATGTTGTTATAGAGGCAAAAAGTGGCATATGCAGTAAGGCACATTGGGCATCCCTAAATAAGACCGTTCAGAGCACACTGTACATGTATCAGCAGTGGTGCAGATATTAGAGTAGTGTAAATGTAAACAGCAGTAGTTACATGCAAGCAGTAGTAATAAAAGTAAACAGCATTAACAAATGTAAACAGAGAATGCAAACAGTACTATGACTATAGGCAGCGATGTAACACAAACATCAGTGCAAGTATGAGAAGTAGTGCAAACTGTATGAGCACATGACCGAGAGCTTAGTGAATAAACCGTTTGATGACACAGAGTCCAGTGTTAAAATCTTTGTGTTGTGTGGTAATGTGTGAGAAAGTTTTAGTGTTAAGGCAGTTCAAATGGGAGGGGGGGCAGAGCAGGCAGAGTGTTTAGCATCCTGACTGCCTGATGAACAGAGCTGTCTCTCAGTCTGCTGGTTCGAGCCTGGAGACTCCTCAGTCTCCTCCCTGATGGCAGCAGTCTGAAGCGGCTGTGTAGTGGGTGTGTGGGATCACCTGCCATGCGGTGGGCTTTCCGAGTGAGGCGTTTGCTGTGTAAGTCCTGCAGTGAGGGGAAGGAGGTGCCGACTATCTTCTCAGCTGCTCTCACAATGCGCTGGAGGCTCTTGCGGCAGGATGCAGTACATGCACCAAACCACACAGTGATGCCGTAAAGGCTTGAATGTATTCCTTCAGGTAATCGCACGGGGGCGCAATTCCCATAGCATATGTTGCACCTCGTTCCCTTCCTTCAGGGAACATGCGTTATGGTGCATTACTTTCAGTTTTCAAGTGTCTGACATGAACAAAACTACAAAAGGAAATAAATACATTAAAAAAACTAAACTTTTTTCAATAAACAATAATGAAAAAGAAGTTAAAAACAAAGCAACTGAACTTACGTATTATGCGGGTGAAGACGTTTCACTCCCCATCCGGGAGACTTCATCAGTTCAAAAAAATGTCTGAAAATGTGCAGTTCCAAGCTTTATAGAACTGTACAAGAGGCTTGGTTTTGTATATGGATTCTCATATAGATTAGATTAAATCTACACGCCTCTCATTATTGAGGTTTGGTTGTGTTATGGTCTTTGTTTGCATGACTCACAAGAGAGATGTTTTGGTCACATGCACAAAAGTGTGGAGAAAAAAAAGGAACTGACTGAGACTCGGGCTTAATGCTGCACTGGTTTTGAAAGTTTAAATCTGAGACCAACTTTTTATTTTCCCTCTTCGAGCAAAGAGTGGGAATTAGAAATACCCTCCATCTGTCCATCCATTCCTCTGTCTGTGCTTGTATGTTGTGAGCTCAATAACTTGGAAAAATGTGAGGTACTGACTTTCATTTTGGTGTGTGGCTGCATCAAGGTGTAAAGGTCCTTTCGTAAATGGGGTTGATAGTTTAAAATCTAAGATGGCCACTGCTATGTACAGTACAGTACAGTACATGTACCTTATCATATTATACCAGCTTTATTTTTAAAGCACTTTAAACAAGTTTAGAACCAAAGAATTGTACAATTACACTCAATAAAAAACAGCAGTCACAATACATAATTAAAACATCTGAAATCAAACCAAAAATCAGCCTTATATTATAAACAAATGAAATTGATTAAATTAAAATTAGTTAAAATAAATTAAAATTAGAATAAAAAACTAACTCATCCCAAACAAGCAAATATGAGTTTGCCTTCCTGTGGGCCCACCACCTGCAGGAGGGCCCATATGAGTCGGATAAATTATGCCATGGGCTGTGGCCGAGGCAGGGGCCTTGGCGCTCTGACAATGGCTTACCAAAGCTGGCTCTTGGGACATGGAACGTGACCTCTCTGCTGCAGAAGGAGCCCGAGTTGAGTGTGAGGTTGAGAGGTACCAACTAGATACAGTTGGGTTAACCTCGACTCACATCATGGACTCTGGGAACAATCTCCTTGAGAGGAGCTAGACCTTATTCTACTCTGGAGTTGCCCATGGTGAGAGGAGTCGAGCTGGTGTGGGTCTACTTTTAGCCCCACGACTTGGTACCTGTTTGTTGGAGTTTTCCCTGGTAGTTGAGAGGGTACCTTCCCTGCGCCTTTGGGTGGGGGGACGGACGGTCAATTTTTTCCATGGGGGGTGGGGGAATCTAGTGGTCAAAAAAAGAACCGCCTTCTTTCCCCTGCGTATGCGTAATATTGTTAAATTTGAAACATATTATCCAAAAATGATGCAGAAAAACTGCTTCATGCATTTATCACGTCTAGACTGGATTATTGCAATGGTTTGTTATCTGGGTGTCCAAATACTTCTTTAAAACATCTTCAGTTGATCCAAAATGCTGCTGTCTGAGTCTTAACTGGAGTTAGTAGGAGAGATCATATCTTTCCATTTTAGCTTCACTTCAATGGCTCCTGTCATAGTCCAGAATTGAATTCAAAATCTTACCTACAAAGCTCTTATCAACCTAGCTCCATCTTATATACAGATCTTATTGTTCCATATTTTCCTAACAGAGAACTCCACTCTCAGACTGCAGGCTTACTTGAGGTTCCTAGAGTTTCCAAAAGCAGAATGGGAGGAAGATCTTTCAGTTATCAGGCTCCTCTCTTGTGGAACCAACTTTCTGTTTCTGTCCATGAGGCTGACACATTGTCCAGTTTCAAGACTGGGCTCAAGACTTTCCTTTTTGAGAAATCCTATAGTTAGGGTTAGTTTGTCATGCTGCCTTAAGCTTAGACTACTAGAGGACAAATTGACCTCATTTCTTAAAATGAATAAATACAAATAAATGTGTGACACCGAGGCTGCACAGCTGCAGAAAGAAAAGCTTTGCAAAGAGTGGTGAAGGCTGCACAGAAGACTGTTGGAGTCAGTCTCCCCACCATCCCCACCCCACAGACATCTTCATCTCCCGATGCAGGAAGAGGGCCACCTGCATCATGAAGGACTTCACTCACCCAGTACACACACATTTTGCCCTGCTCCCCTCAGGCAGGAGGTTGAGGAGCATTAAGTGTAGAACCACTAGACTGAGGAACAGCTTCTACCTTGAGGCTGTTAGACTCATTCATATCTAACCAGGATAACCACTGTGAAAAATCACTGCATGCTGCAGATCGGTTTCATGTTGCTGTGTTCATTTGTACTCATCTGTTCACACAGACTCACGTTTGTGTTGCTGTTCAGCGTACTGTTTTTGTACTTAGTGCTTAGCATATTTTTTGTTATTGTTTTTCTTATTTCATATCTTAGGTTCCATTTTTCTTTTACATTTTATACTTTTGTTGAATGTAACTGGGACCCTGTGTGCATATGACAAATAAAAACTCTGAGCCTGACTCTTTGACTCTCTCTGGTGTGCTCACCACTTTTTCAAAATACAAAGCCTATGTTTAAAAACATTTTAAAATTCCTAAAATGCACATTTACCATATTTTCCGGCCTATAAGTCGCAGTTTTTTTAAACTAATTTTCATGTCCTACGACTTATCCGTTGAAGCGACATATTTAGGGATTTTTTCCCATAGTGTAGACCAATTTTTGGCTGAGATATGACCAATTCCATTCATTCTGATGAAAAAAATGGAGAAGTACCACTTTCGGCCGCTAGGGTCCACCGACCGTTCCAGGCTCATGTGTCCGACAGCAGACTCATCTGGTCGGACTCCTGCTCTCTTGAGGTCTGAACTACTGTTACCTCAGTGTTTGACTGTTAGCAAAATAGCTCAAGAACCACAGGACAGATTTTGATTAAACTTACAGAAAGTAATCACTGGATGGACATTTACAACTGATTAGCTTTAGGAGATGTTTGAGCTAAAATTAAATTTATTTATAAGTTATTTTCGCAGCGAGCGCGCACGTTTGGAAGACGTCAAAGCGAAACAATTTAAATCCAGCTGATTTGACCATTACGTGCATTTATTAAATGGTAAATGGTAAATGGAGCTTACTTATATAGCGCTTTCCAGCCCCCTATGAGGGGCCCCAAAGCACTTCACAGTACCAACCATCCACCCATTCATACACACATTCATACACCAGTAGCGGTAGACTGCCATGCAAGGCGCCATCCAGTCCTACCGGGAGCAACTCGGGGTTAAGTGTCTTGCCCAGGGACACAACAAGGTATTCCGTGACCGGGATCGAACCCGAGACCTTCCGGTCCTGAGCCGGCTGCCCTGCCTCTACACCATCTTGGCCCATTTATTAAGGAAAAGTTCAGTTCAAATACACCTTTACTATAATGTCAGCAAACAAATATATTTTTTATAGGTGTTTATCGTGTTAAATTTTAAAGAAATGCAGCGTTCCCACCCGCTGCGGGTGCACATTTTGCACGTAGCAAAACTATTTTTTAAATTCAGCTGATTTGACAATTACATTCATTTATTAAGGAAAAGTTCAGCTCAGACACATCTTTGCTATAATTTTCAGCAAACAAATAATTGTTTTTAAGTGTTAATCTTGTTAAAGGCCTACCGTGCACACTCCTGTGGCCATTTTGCAGCCAATCCATTTTTGGCAAAACACCGGCCCACATTTCCGGGTTGTCTCCGCTGACGCATAACATACGCAACGCGTCAGCGGTGACGCATAATAGATGCGACGTATATGGAGGTGCGACGCGTTTATGGATTTTTCCACTTTATTGGACGTAATTGGACTAATGCGACATATAAGGCGGTGCGACTTTTAGGGCGGAAAGTACGGTAGCTTCTATTCCACTTCTGTGGGGACCCTCTCAAGATCGCCTGGGCCCAGTATGCAATGTTTATTGGCGCAGCAAGCAAGGGGTGACCAGGTCCAGTGTTTTGTCGGGTCTGGACAAAACCATCACTCGATCCAAATCTGGAACAAGTGACCTCTGGGTTAAAGCTTACCTGCAGCCATCCATGTTGTAAGTGTCATTACAGCATTATCTGTTCCCAGACAACAACAAAATCAATCTGTTCTGGGACCGGAAGTATACGATACTGATAGGTACAGCTCGTATTCGACGTGGCCCCAGGCGCCGATATCTATGCCCAGAATCTTCCTATCTCTTGTAGCATAGCGGAATAATAGCTAATATGCAATTTTTTACGAGAATCTATGGAAAAGATTCTTGCTCCCCCCGGGACCAGAAATGCATCACCAATCAGACAACGTTTTTGAAAGAAATTACTTAACATCATTAACTATAAAATGTTTATCTTACACAACAAAAAATATATATAAATTTTGGAGAAAAAAAATATTTTTTTAAGTCCAATGTAAAATGGGGAGTGATTCCAGTGGGTGGGCGGCGCTCGAGCGCCCCCTACAGACGAGCTGCCACTGGATCACTACCTGGTATTGAGTTTGACCAGATGTTGGGAGAAGGTGCTGGACAGACCCAGTAGACCCAAATGTGTAGTGAGGGTTTACTGGGAATGCCTGGTAGAAGAACTCAAAGAAATCTTCAACTCACCTCTGGGAGAGCTTTAAATGCATCCCAGCTGAGGCAGGGAACATTGAGTCCAAGTGGGCCATCTTCTGCCTATCAATTGTTGAGGTATCTGGGTAGAGCTGTGTCTGCAAGGTTGTCGATGCTTCTTGTGGTGGCTATCCTCAAACTTGGTGCAGCCTTGGCCATTGCTGAGGCAAAAGCTCAAATCTGGGAGGAGTTTGGTGAGGTCTTGGATAGAGACTCTCTATCGGCTCAGAGGACATTCTGGCAAAACATCAGGCGGCTGAGGAGGGAAAAGCAGTGATTTACTAACACTGTGTTCAGTGAAGGTGTGGTGTTGTTCACTTCAACAAGTGATGTTGTCGGGAGGTGGAAGGAATTCTCATACTGTTTCAATCCCACTGACATGTCTTCCATGGAGAAAGCTGAGTTGGGGGACTTTGGTGTTCATAATCGTGGCCGAGATTGCCGAGGTAATAAAAAAGTTATGCGGCAGCAGGGCTCTGGGGATGGATGATATTCATCCTGCTTTCCATAAGGCTCTGGATGTTGTGAGGCTGTCTTAGTTTACATGCCTTGCAACACTGTGTGGACACTGGGGGCAGTGCCACTGGATTGGCAGACTGGGGTGGTGGTTACCCTCTTGAAAAATGGTGATTGGATGGTGTGCTCCAATTATAGGGGCATCACTCTCCTTAGCCTCCCTCGTAAGGTCTATCCAGGGGTATTGGAGAAGCAAGTCCAACCGTTGGTCCAACCTCAGATCCAAGAGGAACAATGCAGGTTCCGTCCTGGTCGTGGAACACTGGATCAGCTTTTTACCCTCATTAAGGTCCTTGAGGGGTCATGAGAAATTGTCCATCCAGTCTACATGTGTTTTGTGGACTTAGAGAAAGCTTTCGACCATGTAC
>JBBPBX010006336.1:47466-62930 GCA_038048925.1 Garcialebias charrua
GGCCTGATGCTATGGGCTGTTCAGTCGCTATACAATAATAATAATAATAATAATAATAATAATAATAATCATTTTATTTAAAAGTGCCTTTCAGGACACCCAAGGACACTTAACAAACCAATACAGTTCAAACATTATCAGTGACAAATTGAAATATAAAATACATAAAGATTATAAAATGCAAAATAATAAAAATACATTTAGTAAAGTTAATGATAAGCTAGTCTAAAGAGATGTGTTTTCAGAGCAGTCTTGAACAGAGAAAGGGAGGTGGTGTTTCAAAGGTCTGGCGGTAGAGCGTTCCAGAGGTGAGGGGCAGAGCAGGTGAAGGCCCTGCTCCCCATGGTGGAGAGGCGGGCAGAGGGTACATGGAGATGTAGTGAAGAGGAGGATCTGAGAGAGCGGACAAGTGGTGTGAGAGTTTGTTTTGCATTGCCGGTAATAAGTCCGACCCTTTCAGGGTGGGAGTTGGACTCAGCCAGGGCTGCCCGTTGTCACCGATTCTGTTCATAACTTTTATGGACAGAATTTCTTGGTGCAGCCAGGGCTCCTCGTTTGTAACATAGGGAATCTGTTTTGGTGGCCTCAGGATTCCTTCACTGCTATTTGTGGATGATGTGGTCCTGTTGGCATCATTGTGCCGTGACCTTCAGCTCTCACTGAAGTGGTTCACAGCCAAGTGTCAAGCGGCTGCGATTAGAATCAGCACCTCCAAATCTGAGGACATGGTCTTCAGTTGGAAAAGGGTTGATTGCTTTCTTTGCGTCAAGGGTGAGGTTTTGCCTCAAGTGGAGGAGTTAAAACAGCCTGGGGTTTGTTCAAGAGTTGGGGAAGAATGGAGCATTAGATTGACAGACGGATTAGTACAACATCTGCAGTATTGCTGACTCTGTGCCGGGCCATTGTGGTGAAGAGGGAGATGAGCTGTAAGACAAAGCTCTCTGTTTACCAGTCAGTTTATGTTTCTACTCTCACCTATGGCCACAAACTCTGGGTAGCGACCAGAAAAATGAATACAGGCGGTTGAAATTAGTTTCCTCCTAAGGCATGTCTGACTGAGAGGAGAACCCGGGGAAGAACCAAGACATGCTGGAGAGACTATGTCTCTCGGTTGGCCTGGGAACATTGGTGGTCCAACAAATTGTGGTCAAGGCCACTGTTGACCTCCCCCTGGCTCCGCCATTGCACAGGGAAGTGGATAAAATTGCTTTTTCCACTCACCACGATCCATCACACTGCATTGCGTTGGACAAGAAAAACAAAACTATGTATTTTCTTATACAAAGTTCAACTCCTACCCACTTGAAAAGTAAACACTAAAACATTTAAGCATTTACTTGCATTCCATGTTCAATTCCAGTCCATCGCAAAAACTACAAATATTTACTATTCGAATCATTCAGCGATGGGGGACGTCAGCATATACTGCTAGTTTGAAGTTCTTTATTGTAAACCTTTACATTACGTTTTACAGGAAACCAACTCACACAGATCAATACTTTTTGTTTGACTCTTGCCACCCACTGGAATACAGTTTCTGTCTTCAGAAGTCTATTCTTGCTCCCACAAAGACAAAAGGAAAAGGAACAAAAACTCATAAAAATAAATAGATCACCAAATCTGTGTATAACCAAACTAGAAGTTTGTCAAATCAGTGAAGAAATCTAAAAAATAAATAAATAAATGAAAAACACCACAGAACAGAAAGTGAATTATTGCTATGTTTTTTGGGGATGGGGGTGGGGGGGGAGACAGAGGCCAGAGAAGGTGAACCTGTGATCGGAAGGTCGCCGTTCAACTCCCCGCACCGAGATAATCAAAATGTGGGCCAGAAAGATGAAGCACCCACACCTGCTGCCCCAAACCCCCACCATCCCCACCTCACCGGGCGCCCCAGATGGCAGCCCCCCACCCCCCACAGAGGGCTGTGGTAGCTCGGTAGTCTGTGGTTGAGTCAGGAGAGACGTCCGGCGTAAAAACAATTGCCAAGTTTTCATACGAGTTAGTTCTTTGTGGTGACCTCTGAAGAAAAGAGCAGCCAAAAGACAAAAATCCATTCCACCTCATGTACCACATGTGTTGTGAGTGACAATAAAGTCTCCTTCAACTTTGAATTGACATCCAGTTGTTTAGCGTTTGTATTTTACTTTTTTCTTTACCATGTCCTATGACTGAATCAGAATGTTTTTATTGTCATTGCGCAAGAAGCACAACAAAATGTTATTTCATTACAGCCGTTCAAAGAAACAAAAAGACAACCAAACAACATAAGACATGGGTAGATGAGTACCTGAGGCTGCAGCCACCATGGGAGGTGCTGCCCTTTTCATTAGATAAGAAAAAGGGAGGAAGAGGAGGTTTAAAAATCATATCTCATACCTTGAGTACCTACACCAGGATCTTAACTGTTTATCTGAAAAATCCAGTAAACTGATTTACAGGAACTAATTCAGTTTGCTATTTATTATTCGTAAATCACAAAATTCTGACCTGGAAACAAAGGTGGATGATAACTCGACGCGATCACATTAAGATCCAGTAAACTGTAACAACACTCAGTTATGCACAAGATCAAAATCTTGAAATACATCTAATAAAGCACTTTTAACCCCAGTTTGGAAATCTAAATATTGTCTGAGACAAATGTGTATCATCAGTATTATCAATGATTTGCATTTTGATTACTTGGAAAGTGATAGAGGTCAAGCTATTATTTTAAGATAATCCTGTCTCATTAACGTTCTAAATTTGTTTTTTTTTGTTTGACTGAACCTTTAAGTTTGCCGACTCTGACTGATTTGGTTTCATCTCACAGTCTGAAGAGAAGAAACTAGATTTTGGATAATAAAGTTATTTTAATGTCATGTTACGTTATGAATCCAGGCATATATGGATATTTGTCTTTGTGGTCTCTATCATTCACCTCTTACTGAGATATGAGGGATTATTAGGACTTTATAACACCACAATATGTGATGGAGGCACATAAACCAGTAAAAATCAAACTCTGGTACCACATGAAATCACCATCATACTGAGCTGGTTTCCAAGGTGACAAGTTCTGCTCCAGTTCACTTCAGGTGAGTAAATTACACATTGAGTGATGTAGAATGTCAGAGAGTCACCATGTGGACACACAAAAACCAATGAATGCATAGAAGATGACCGATCATTGATAACTTTGAAGCCTCTCTCTGTTCTAAATGGGCTTTATTTAAGGTACCGTATTTTCCGGTGTATAGGTCGCACTTTTTATGTTTTTTTTTCAAGGCCTGCGACCTATACACCGGTGCGACCTATATATGGCTTATCACTTTCGGTGAAACAAATTTTTTAATCCAGCTCATTTCACAATTACATTCATTTATTAAGGAAAAGTTCAGCTCAGACATATATTTGCTATAATTTTTATCAAACAAATAATTGTTTTTAAGTGTTAATCTTCTTAAAAGCCTTGCTGTGCGCTCCTGTGGCAGACATTTGCAGCAGAGCTAAACGTAGGTGCGAACCTATCTAGGGATTTTTCTAATCTATTGGTGATAATTGGACAATGCGACCTATACACAGGTGCGACCTATACACTAGAAAATACTGTATATGATTCAGGAAATGCATGCATTGCCAATCCTTTTCTAAAGTTTGGTTACAAATTAATATCATTATTATTTGTGTAAAAAGTCTTAAAATGCTCTTTTTTTTGCCCATTCTTAACACTATTTTCAGTATACAGTATTACTGTACTGTAGCTAAAGGTTTTACCTCCACTTACATTAAATTAATATGAGAGGACAGGGCGGAGGGAGGAGAGCTTTCCCCCAGTGAGGCCCCCTTTAGACACACTTTCCATCCGTGACATTATTTTATTCCTCTGGAATATAGTAATTAGCAAGCCATTTGGTCTATCAGGGTCCACATAAAAGGTGCAAGAGTGGGTGGTTGCAGCAAGCCAGACGAGAGATGGTTCTTGTTCTGGGAATAAGTTGAACATGCGGCAACAAACTCCTTATTTCAGGGGTTATTGTAGGCCATCTTAGTAAATGTTAACATTTGGTTAACACCAGGGCCACAGGAAAACGTAGATGTATGGATCTAATTAAAAACGTTCCCTCATTCGTCCGTTTATTCTGGGACTAATATCCTTCCAGGTGGACCAGAACCAGGATCAGGCTCTCTCAGCTGTGCCTTTCTAATGCCCTTCATGGCAATCTCATGACTCCAGTGGTGCCGGTTGAGGGAAGGATGTGCTCCATCTGTCTTGGACTGGCCAGTGGAGGAATATTGATGGCGCAAAGGTAAGTGATTCAAGGCTGGAGATCTCACAGGAAGGTAACTCAGGAGGTGCTCGAAGAAACAGGACTTCCACAGATTAGTAACTCCGGACTGGGGAAAACACACGTAATATAGTTTAGTAGCTTCTTATCCCAGATAAGGATCACAGAAGGCTGTAGATTTGTTACCCAAAGGTCTCAAATGTTCGCGCTGAGATCTACTGAGTCACAAGTCCTTAAATACACCTCATCAGTCTGGATAAGGAGCAGCTCCTGAGAGGCAAGCTCCACTCTGCCACTCAGTAGCTGCAAGATCTCCTCAGTGTAGATCACGGAGAACATAGAGAGATCTTCCTTTATGAAGTGTCTCTGAATGCCAAGGATTGTATCTACCTTATTTTACATTTTATTTTTAACACAAATGAAGCTTGTATGTTTCTAGTGAGGGATTTGTGTTGTGAAAAATAAGATATGATGACCATTTGTTCAGGTTCAAGTCATTCAAACACTCAGCTTAGGCTATACAGGGAGTCCTCGGCTTACGAACGAGTTCCGGACCTAAGAACCATTTGTATGTCGAAAATGACGTAAGTCGGATCACATACCAAAAAAAAAAGTATATATATTTTTTTTAAATAAATGAATACATGTACAGTACTGTACAGTCACCAAGCACTTAGCCTATCCTAACACAGTTTTTAAAGATGAAGGAGTGAGTTGAATTGTCTCCCTTTCACATAAAGGGAGCTAGCTCCCTTTATGTGAATGGAGCCTGCTAGGGAGGAGGGAGACAATTCAACTCACTCCTTCATCTTTAAAAACTGTGTTAGGATAGGCTAAGTGCTTGGTGACTGTACAGTACTGTACATTTATCTATTTATTAAAAAATATATATTTATTTATTTTTATTTATTTATAAATAGATAAATGTACAGTACTGTACAGTCACCAAGCACTTAGCCTATCCTAACACAGTTAAGGAGTCAGTTGAATTGTCTCCCTCCTCCCCAGCAGGCTCCATTCACATAAAGGGAGCTACTTTCACTTTATGTGAAAGGGAGACAATTCAACTCACTCCTTCATCTTTAAAAACTGTGTTAGGATAGGCTAAGTGCTTGGTGACTGTACAGTACTGTACATGTATTCATTTATAAAAAATATATATACAAAGCTGGGCACCGCTAATTAAAAAATTAGTTCCACAATTTCTAAAACGCTTATTAATTTTTTTAGGTCCACAATTTCAAAAGCACAAATGTCTTATGAAAATTAGGGGAAGCTAATCTAATCCGCTATTTATATATTTCTATATTATATATATATATATATTTATATATATATATATATATATATATATATATATATATATATATATATATATATTTATATATAGCCGGCAGCGTTATCAATATTTGCACTACACTGCCAACTGAAAAGTAACAAAAATGATCCTAAAAGGATGAAATTACAAAAATCAAAGGATTTATTTAATACTTTACGTACATATATTCTATTCGGCCACGAAATTAACAAAAAATAGAATGATCTTTTAATCCCTAAAACCACGTTTAAATCTCAAATACACGGGTGTGTCGCCACCGCATTTATACATAAAGTAACCCAAATACATTAAACTAACGACTCGCCGTCGAATGGTCGACACAAAAGACACAATAAAATCATCCGGCCACGTTAATTTGGCTTGAAACAGCGGGGTTCTCTACGGATTATCCATTAGTAACCCAGCACAACCAGCCGGCAGACACAGAGTTAGCGTCTATAGGTAGTCAACAGATTTAATGAAAAGTAACTAAAATACATGAAAATAACGACTCACCGTCGAATGGTCATCACAAAACACACAATAAAATCATCCGGCCACGTTAATTTGGCTTGAAACAGCGGGGTTGTCTGCGGATTTATCCAAGTACCCAGCACAACCAGCTAGCCACAGAACTAGCCCTCGAGTTCACGACTGACCCGGAAGTTGTCATCAACATGGAATAGTCCATTTTTAGTAGGGGGATAAAGAAATCGACCGTTTTTTTTATTGCGTATTTAATGATCGTTTTCATCGTAACTATAATTATTTTTATGTTAAATGTACATTAACAAGCAGGATCAATGTTAGTATGTACAGGTAGTCCCCGACTTACGAGCGAGTTCCGTCACTAGGGGGCGCTCGTAAGTCAAAAATTCGTAAGTAGGAACACATAGTAAAAAAAAAAAAAAAAAAAAATTTTTTTTTTTTTTTTACTTTTTTTTTTTTTAATAAATGAATACATGTACAGTACTGGACAGTCACCAAGCACTTAGCCTATCCTAACACAGTTTTTAAAGATGAAGGAATAAGTTGAATTGTCTCCCTTTCACATAAAGGGAGCAAGCTCCCTATGGAGCCTGCAGGGAGGAGGGAGACAATTCAACTGATTCCTTCATCTTTAAAAACTGTGTTAGGATAGGCTAAGTGCTTGGTGACTGTACAGTACTGTACATTTATCTATTTATTAAAAATATACAGTATATACAGTATTTTTATTTTTTATTGTTTTTTATTTATTAATAGATAAATGTACAGTACTGTACAGTCACCAAGCACTTAGCCTATCCTAACACAGTTTTTAAAGATGAAGGAATCAGTTGAATTGTCTCCCTCCTCCCTGCAGGCTCCATAGGGAGCTTGCTCCCTTTATGTGAAAGGGAGACAATTCAACTTATTCCTTCATCTTTAAAAACTGTGTTAGGATAGACTAAGTGCTTGGTGACTGTCCAGTACTGTACATGTATTCATTTATAAAAAAAAAAAAAAAAAGTAAAAAAAAAAAAAAAATTTTTTATTTTTATTTTTTATGAGATGCATGCTCGTAAGTCCGGGACCTCGTAAGTCAGAGCGCTCGTAAGTCGGGGACTACCTGTATGTGACTGCATGGGACGAGGCGGGGCCGGGGCCACTGCT
This sequence comes from Garcialebias charrua, assembly GCA_038048925.1. Lineage (NCBI taxonomy): Eukaryota > Metazoa > Chordata > Actinopteri > Cyprinodontiformes > Rivulidae > Garcialebias > Garcialebias charrua. Next base: position 54,691 of record JBBPBX010006336.1, read on the forward strand.
GAAATGGGACCCCCAGGCATTTACCTACATGGTAGAGCCGAGTCTGTTCTCAGCTCTGCCCCCCTCACCCTCACACCCTTCCTCCTTTCTGCTGTTTACGGTGGGGAAAAATATAAAACAAGCAGCATAAGAGCTTGTAAATAAGTTTATTGGTTTTTACTGATAGATAATTAGTTATTAGCGGTACTGCATTTTAAATAAAAATAGCACAAATCCGCTTATGAATTATAAAAGTTAGTCAATTTACAAAAACGTTGACTAAAAGTTTAGGTCCACTGTAAGCGGAATAGCGCTTTAGCGCTCCCTAGCGTTCATCCGCCCACCTTTGTATATATATATATATATTTTTTTAATGGCATTCGTAAGTTCGAGTTGCCGTAGGTCGGGGACTCCCTGTAAATAGTTGTGTAAGGACATATGATACCTGTGTTTGACTGTTCTGTTAATGATCACTGTGCAAGGTGCATTAACTTCTTTCCTGATTTTGTGGCTTTGACTAGCCTGGCCCTCGCCATTCCTACGCAGCTCCGCTCAATTCTCATTTCCCTTCACTGCTGGGTCTCGGACTTGTCCCATAGACAAGGATATCTCCGGTAGATTTTTGACCGGACCAATCAGAGAACAGAAGGCGGAGTTTTGAACGACGTCGACTGACGTCGTCAGTCAAAATGGCTGCCGCCACGAAGGAATTTTCATGAAAACTAGGTAAAAAACTATTATTTCTTTGCTGAGAAAAATATATTTCTTAGCTGACGTTATATCAGAAGTGTTCCTGAGCAATCAGAGAACAGAAGGCGGAGTTTTGAACGACGTCGACTGACGTCGTCAGTCAAAATGGCTGCCGCCACGAAGGAATTTTCACGAAAACAAGGTAAAAAACTATTATTTCTTTGCTGAGAAAAGTATATTTCTTAGCTGACGTTATATCAGAAGTGTTCCTGAGCTTAACAGTTCCTAAATCAATTCACAAAATGGTCAAATCTGCTGGATTTAAATAGTTTCGGTTTGACATTTTCCAAACAGCCTCGGGTGCGCTACGAAAATAAATGATAAAAAATCGAATTTTATCTCAAATGTTTCATCTAGGCCAACAGTCAGTAAATTAGAGCCATATAATTACACACTGGTAGCAGAAAAAATATCCACCGAGTGGTTTCTGAGCTATTTATCTGAATAGCCTGGACCTCGCCAGGCTAAACTAACAAAACTCCGCCTTCTGTTCTCTGATTGGTCCATTCAAAAATCTAACGGAGAAATCGTTGTCTATGGGAGAGATGCCAGACCCTAGTATGAAGCAAAGTGAAGGACAAGGGTCTGATTTCAACCAGGCTAGGCTTTGACATTCTTGCTGTCAGTTCTGGTGGTGTGGAAAGTCCTCTTTCAAGATTGTGTTTGACAATGAACACAATGCAAGTCAGGTGTTTCCGTGTGACTTATTTTTCTCCCAGAAAGGTGTCTTTAAGTTTGTTTTTCCCCTCACAACAAAGTGTTTAAGGAAAAGGAAGAAGCAGGTAAAGATAATGGATGGAAGGATATGAGGAATTCAGAATATTCATGACAATAAATGCTAGACTTTGTTCAAGGCTTTCATAAACGGATAGATTTTATTATGATTTTCAAGGTTCTTTGATACCAAAGCAGGACACAAGACCAGGATACAAGGTAAGTGAAGTTTTTTTACAGTGACAATCAGGGAGGTATGTAGAGGGGCAACTGGAAGGTTTGGAAAGGGAGAGCCACATGTTAGTATATTTCCAAAGTCTTATGAGTCTGAGAGAAGTCTGACTGAGATTCCTTACAGTGCTTCGAGATGGATCCATGGAGAGAGGTGGGCAGGTGTTTCCAGGTAGGTAGAGGCCCAGATTACATGTGCTGGTGAAGATTCTCAGTCGTCCAGGACATGATAAAATCAAAAAGGCGTTCAATACAAGATCAACTGGACTTTATTTGCAATAAAGTCCAGTTGATCTTGTATTGAACGCCTTTTTGATTTCACAGATTACATGCTACATTATCCATGCTGCCGGTCTCTTGCCTTTATGCTGCTTTATTCATACCCATCTGCTTACTATAGGCTCATGTGCCGGCTGCTGTTTAATAAACCATATTTTACATTTTTAGTGTTTAATGTTTTAGTGTTTCTGGGACCCTGTGTACATAATCTCGTTTTCAACACATGCACTACATGCGGTGCAAATGACAATAAATTCTCTCTGTCTCTGTCTCTGTCTCTGTCTGTCTGTTAATGTACTTTGTATATCTTATCTTTTAGAGTATTGTTTAGCATTCATTTAGCATATATCTTAGTGTATCTTAGATCCTTACATAGTTTCTTTTTATACTTTATATTTTTGCTATTGTTGTGTGTAACTAGGACCTTGAGCACAAAGTTCCTTTCCACCTCATGTACCTGTGATGCAAATGACAATAAAGAAACTTGAACCTTGAACTTAAACATTGAGATGGGTTTGAGGTAAATTAAAAGGAGGTAGATGGCAATGGTTCCTTGGTCTGAGCACAGCTTGAGGACTTGGAGAACACAGGTGAGTTCCAGGCTTGATTTCTCAGGAGAAGGGTTACAACTAGAAAGACACAAGGAAATTGATAGTTCATAGATGATTCACAGAGAGATACCATGGTCTGTCAACCATACCAGATGGCATGTAATGTTCCAGCATCGGATAAAACACTTTCATAGGTTTAAGTACACCGGAGGCTTGTCAACAGGATTGGTCACAGGTGTGGTCCATAAAGGGCCTGCCGGCCACAGGGAGAGCTGTTGAGGAGGAAACACTGGAATCCCACATTTTTTAAGTTGGCTTTGAAAATACATGACGATTTGATTTGCTTGTCAGAACAATTCCTCAAAATAAGAGCTTTAATGGAAAAGGTTTGAGCTTTCATTCACACCAGGTCAGTTAGTCTCAGATGTTTTTAGATGGAAGGCCACATTTAAGGCTTTAAAAGGTGAGAAGTTTTAAAACCACTAAAGTATGCAACATGGATTTGAAGTGAGAAAATAATACATACTTGTACAGTAGGTACGCAGCCTTTTTCATAACAGCTTTTGAAAATCCATTCATGAAATCTGCCAATATCTTAATCACTCAAAGACTAAATCAACTTTTTTGTTAGCCCATCTCAGGAAAATTAGGCACTGTATGAAGCAAATGGCTGTTTTTTTTTAAATACTTTCATTACTTTCACTGACAGTTTTTTAGACTTCCAGATAAATACAATTTAATCACTTCACCACTGAGGCGAGACCTAAAACTGATATCCTGCAAATCTCGGTTAATAATTGCATGTTTGTGCAATGGCTCTAGTGACATTTGAGCGTGTCGCAGTGTGCCATTAAGAGAGTCTTTAACGGCATCGATCATCAGGAAGCACATTAACACAGACCACACACCTATATTACCCCAACTACACAAAGAGACATCAACTCAGAAATGTGAATCAGTTAATGAGCTCCCAAACTAAGTGAATGTTCACTGAAGTCGAAATTCGAGCCATGAAATAAATAATCTGTATAGATAATGTCTGCGTTTCTGGAAAACCTGAACCAGAGTTAAATTACAGCTGATGTTTCTCTGAAGGTTTCTTGGCTGCATGTCCTCAGTGTTTTCCTTCCTGAGAGACTGCTGACGAAGCAGCTGCCCCCATGCACGAGAAGAATCAATCGATTGAAATTCATGAGGACCAGTGAGCAGCAGTGTGAAACTGTAGCCACTTCACCCTTCTTGAAATCATTGTCTTGAAAAAAAAAATCAAGTTGCTTCATAGGAAAATGTACAAGTGATTGATTATGATGCCGATGTAAGCTATTCAGTGCTGTCGTGTGGTTCCCGTGCTCAAAAAATTGAAATCAATATGTGAGACTGCGAGCAACTGTGCTCAGTCTTTCAGAATGGTGAGTGGGTTTCTCGTGTGTGTGAACAACAGCTACAAACACGACTCGCAGCATGTTCAAAAGGAATAAAATCCAGGATGCAAACTATAGATGCCTTTTGATTTATGACTAGTTTATTCCTGCTCCTGAAGTTTGTCTTAATGTATTCAGGTTCTGTTTTTTATGATAATGCCATACTCTTTTTTTTTTCTGTTCTTGTCTCCTTTAGCGGCCCCCAGGAGTTTATAATGTACCGACACCGAGTTGTTCACCTGCTTACTGAACAGGTAATTACATGATGATCCCAATCTTACACATAAATTCATATGTCCCAATTAAATGCACATTTTCTCTTACAGTTGAGTTCAGTGACTTTAAGCATTGAGCGGAGGAGGGGGTTACGGATGGTTCTGGAGGCATTACACGACAATGCTTGAGTGGCTTTTTATGCAACACATTTGATTTGATTCCTAGCATGAACACAAACTTGCAAATAAAAATGGTTTCAGTATTTGATGCAACTACAGCTCATTATTGCATGTTACCCCTTAACAAGAGCTGCACCCTTAGACAAAACAAAACAATGCTCTGAGGTGATGCAAAAACATGAAAATGATGGTGGCAACATTGTATCATGTCTTGCTACGCAGGCACATGAACAAAATGCTTTTGGTCTGTTTATCTGCTGTTGAGCTGAGAAATGTGGGTTCTTTGCTTCTTTGCACTGATCAGCATTGTAGCTTTAATGAAGCTCCACTTGGCACAGCACCGTTCCCCAGCTTCTTCTCTCCACAGTACTTCAGCTTTCATGCTGTGGTCCACATGTGGCTCAGTGTTCCTGTTTCACCACCTACATGATGATTACCTTTGAGAAACGGATTAGTTCTGTTGTAAAAAGATCAATTTTAAATGTAGTCTTTTATTCTGTGCCAACGACACAGTTGTTTATTGTCGAGCTAGAACAGTTGCTGAGGTTTTCCAGCTTGTACAGTCTGTGTCCAGTCTGATTTGTTCCATCTCAAACTTGTGCTAAATGTTGATAAAACCAACGGGATGTTGTTTTCAAACAGGAAGTCGGTCCCAGCAGTCCTTTCTTCTATTTTATAATCATATGGTGTCCCTATTGAGTTTGTAAATTCTTATACTTGGGTATCTTGAACAATTTGCATCACTCTTTTAAGCCTCATGTCGAAAACTTGGTAAAGAAACTAAAAGTAAAACTGGGTCTCTTTTTCAGAAACAGATCCTGTCTAACTCTGAATGCTAGTAAACGCCTTGTAACTGCTATATTCCTTCCCTCCATTGATTACGGTGACATTATCTACATGAATGCTCCTACAAGCACCCTGCAGATGTTGGACACTGTCTATCACGGTGCACTAAGATTCATCAAAACCTAACTCCACCCACCCTCCATCCTCACCGACTGTCTCAACGAGCTAAATCACTGGTTTTCTAACAATTTCCTTCAACTAAACAGCAACAAAACAGAAATCATTCTCGTCGGTACCAAAAACTCTATCTCAAAATCAGAACATCTTCTCGTCCCCCTTAACAACTCTCTGCTATCCCCCTCCCCTCAGGTCAAGAGCCTCGGTGTCATCCTCGACACCACTCTTTCCTTCACTTCACACATCAACAATATTACTCGGTCTGCTTATTTCCACCTCCGTAATATTAACCGTCTCCGTCCTTCTCTGACACCTCGCTCCACAGCCATCCTGGTGCACAGTCTTGTGACTTCCCGTATTGATTACTGCAACTCTCTTCTCTATGGCCTCCCCAACAAATCTCTCCACAAGTTACAGATGGTCCAGAACTCAGCTGCCCGTGTCATCACTCAAACCTCCTACTATGATCACATCACTCCTGTCCTGCAGCAGCTCCACTGGCTCCCGGTTAAATCACGCATCATCTTCAAAATTCTACTTCTCACGTTCAAATCTATCCACAACCTTGCCCCTCCTTATCTATCTGACCTCCTACAAATCTCCATCCCATCACGCTCTCTCAGATCCTCCTCTTCACTACATCTCCATGTACCCTCTGCCCGCCTCTCCACCATGGGGAGCAGGGCCTTCACCTGCTCTGCCCCTCACCTCTGGAACGCTCTACCGCCAGACCTTCGAAACACCACCTCCCTTTCTCTGTTCAAGACTGCCCTGAAAACCCATCTCTTTAGACTAGCTTATCACTAACTTTGCTAAATGTATTTTATCTTACCATTTTATATCCTTTATGCATTTTATATTTCAATTTGTCACTGATAATGTTTGCTCTGTATTACACTGTGTTGGTTTGTTAAGTGTCCTTGGGTGTCATGAAAGGCGCTTTTAAATAAAATGATTATTATTATTATTATAACTGGCTGTAACTACCGTACCCACCACTGCACCCTGTAATCACTGGTTAACTGGACATCATTAACTTCACGTCGACTCTCTCACTGGTACATTTTCATCTTTAAATCACTTCTTGGTCTGCTGCCTTCATACATCTCCTCCTACTAAACCACTAGAAACCACTACTACAAACCACTAGACTGAGAAACAGCTTCTACCCTGAGGCTGTCAGACTCATGAATAAATAAATAATAAGAATAAACACTGCAAAATGTCACATCATACTGATACTGATCTGTTTCTTGTTGCTGCGTTCATCTGTGACCATCTGCTCATGTTCGTGCTGCTGTTTATAATGATGTTTTTCTACTACATTAGGGCTTAGTGTATTACTAGCTGATGTGATGTCTCTCTTAGTTAATCCTAGATGTTATTATTGTATTTCTCTTGCATTTGTTGTTGGATGTAACTGGGACCCTGTGTACATAATCTCGTTTTCAACACATGTACTACATGCGGTGCAAATGACAATAAATTCTCTCTGACTCTGACTCTGACTCTACATGTCACTTTGACAGTGCAGCTACTGAGTGCACTCTCAGAACATTATTACATGCAGTGTCCAAACAGTGTGGACTGAACTAGGCAAAAGGACTGTCTCCTACTCCACTCCTGTTTTCTGGAATATCTTGCAAAAAGATCTGAAGCTCTCAACCTTGACCTATCTGAGGGATTTTAAATAACTGTTGTTCATGGCAAAAACCAATGCAGACATGTTCCTGTTTTTAGTATTTTTACACTGCTTTATAATGTAGCTGAGGTTTTTTATTTTATTTTTAGTTTTCATGTAATTTCTTCTATTTACTTTTCATTTTATATGTTTGTATTATTGTCTGTACCTCATCTGTGTTCTTTGTTTAAAATGGGTCTGTCTTGTAAATGAGTCCATGAGGCTCAATGAGACTAACCTGTATAAATAAAGGTTGAATGAATAAATCTAAAGTAAAAACAGTTTTTATCCTTTAAATATTTTTGAATGGATGATTCATTATTTTATGATCTACCAGTCAAGAGTATTGCAACACTCTATATGTTGGTGTTAGCCAGGACAGTCCCTCACAACTGCAGTTAATTCAAAACACTGCAGCTTGTCTTTTAACTCAAACAAAAAAGCATGAACATATTTCCCCAGTGCTGGCTTCCCTTCATTGGCTCCCTGATTGTTTTAGAAATAATTTAGAAGTTTCATGAATGACTTATAAGGCCCTGAAGAGATATGTTTCTGCAGACCTGCAGCATTATGTGCCCTCTACATCCCTCAGATCTATTGATTATTATTGTACAGCACTTTGGTTGGCCTTGTTGCTGTTTTAAGTGCTCTATAAATAAATTGGTATAGTATGGTATTTGCTTTTGGTTGTTCTGCAGTTGAGGCTGGTCCACAGAGGAGATAAGGCCTTTTCAGATATCACTCCTAAACTGTGGAACCAGCTGACCCTTCAAATCAGACAGGCTTCAACTCATGGTGCTTTTAAATCTCTTCTTAAGACACAATTGGCCTTGGCGCCTGGGCCTGGGGCTACGTCGGTGCAGCGGGCTCCAGTGGGGTCCTGTGAGTTTGTCGCTGTTGGCCCCTGGGGGTCATTGTGTGTGGTCGCTGGTAGGGCTCTCCCGGTTCTCCCCTATGGTCGGATCTGGGGGGTGGGTGAGTGGTTCGTCCTGTTCGGGTGGCCCTGGGGGCTCTGAGCTCGGGGTCCATCTTGGGGTCTTGGGCTCTGGTCCCCCCCTTTGTCTGCCTCAGGTCTTGGGGGGCGGATCTCTGATGCTTCACGGTCACTATTGAATGTTCTATTAGAGAAGCCTTATTCATTTATGCATGCTCACAACCACACACTAATAGATGCAGGGATGCACATGCAGGTATCGTATGTAGATATGTAGATGGGTACATGACTGAATATGAATGTATGTATGTATGTATATATATATGTATGTATATATATATA